>JAQGBH010001578.1:0-31149 GCA_034698265.1 Sminthurinus aureus | reverse complement strand
AGGAAGTTGGCATTCTGCATGAAATGAAAATTACAAAATTGCCCCACCCACAAGGGGTGGGTTTCTAAAAATTTTTAAACATCGAAACTAACTAATTTCAACATGGAGAATCCGAATATGACCACTAAAATGACAACTTCGATTTGATGTATCCGAGGGGTTCAAAGCTAAAATAACCGCTCGTATACATTTCTATTATCTAGTATATTATCTGACTTTACTCGACTCTTCTACGTTCTAGATTCTGCAACACACAAGATATAATCTTCCAGCAATATCATAATATATAAGGGGTTTTGGAGAAAGAGGAAAAGTTATAAAAGAGAAGAAAGAAGAAAGAGATAGATAAAATACAGGATGACATGTTTATATAAATGTACAATGTACAATGCACAATGCACAATGAAGATGTACATACAAGCGTTTCTTTATAATGTATCAACATATTTCCGCCTTCTCTTCCCCTCCTACGGTTTTTTACTTATGGGTATTCCTCCGTAAACATTCCAATATTTGTAACATTTTTAGAATCTAGAATCTAGACTCGAGACTCTAGACTCTAGAGTGTAGACTGTAAAGTGTTAGTTGTTAAATCATGTACAATATACATTTTACACGTGATGCATTTTTCTTGCAAATTTTTTGAACAACAGTCTACGACAATCCTATCTACTTTTCTCCTCTTGAATCTTTAATATAAAAAGTGAATCACACTGCAAAACACAAAACATGGAGAGAGAAAGAAAAGAAAATGTTTACCAATAATCGGGCTTCCTGCCCCAGTCGGTGGAGCAAGTCGTTCACTCACTGTTCCCACAGAACTAGGAGGTGGTCCAGGCCCTCCTCCACCTCCACCAACACGAGCACCTCCACTTGTAATTATACCTGAAAATAAATGTATAAAAAATAGTTATTTAGCACCGTAATTTAATTTTGCTTATCATTTATCGTTTTAAAAATTATGCATAGTTCTTGAACAATTCTTGATTGCATTTTCGAGAGCAAAAGGTTATAGAACCCAAATTTTACCACAAACATGAAGCATAAAAGAAAATTCGTTATATTATATATGCGTTTTATCTTGATTATTGATTACATTCCTCAACTAAATTAGGTTCTTAATGTTCATTGTACTGTATACTGTATAGTGTATTGAGAAACGAGAAACGAGGGAATTAAAGGTACACATTATAATATACCTACTTTTTAGTCACTTATATTTCCGTGTACAGTATACATAAAAGTGTGGCAGGAACTAAAAGAAAAGTTTCTCATGGCTCATGGTGTTTTGTGTGTGAGTTGAGTAAACTTGACAAGTGGGCATTAATGAGAGAGCATGAGAGAGAGAGAGAGAAAAGGAGGAATGGGAAATCTCGGCCTGACTTCATTACTGATTTAAGACTTGCGAGTGAATAAACAGACGGAGCGTTGGAGTTTGGAGATTCATGTTGTCGCCGATAGGTAAAGTCTCCGTTTGTTTTCTAAATGTGAACCAGAAAAGTCGGCTCTCAAGTACTTAGTTACTTCAAGCCAACTTGATCTAGAATCTGGAGAATCTAGATCTAGATTATTGGAGGACGGTATACTCCAAACTCTGAAACAACGACCAACGCGTGCACTGAAATAAATAGACCTACATCCTACATGTAAGATAAAACTGATTGTAAGAGTAACCTTTAGAATATAAAAGGAAAAGTACACCGTAATAAATTCTTCGTTACTTGTATAAAATTATTCTAAACTTGTCCATCAACATTTTAAAATGTATATTGAACCAAACATCTTATTTCTACCTATTTCAGAATTTTCAATGCTCAAACTTTGAAAAATTATGACATGTGACGATACGCATTCCACAACAACATTTCTTTTCAACTAGAAACAAGTGGAAAAAGTCGTCAATTTTTGTACATTTTTACATTCTGATCAGCAACATTATTTTTCACTCATGAAAAACATTTGTCAGTTTTTACTTTTTGAAGGGTTTCAGCGGTATAGTACACAGTATGCAGTATACAGTATGTAGTAAGGCAACTATACATGGAGCTTTTTAGAGAAGGGTCCTTGGACGAAACCTTACGTTTTTGAATATTCAGATACTTTAGCTCAAGGACTAAGTACCATAAAAATGTCAGAGTCCAATGTTGATCGCAAGTATTGTTTTTAAAATATGTAATGAAATTTTAATTCAAAGTGTAACACAAAACAACACAATTCCTCACATTCCAAACTTCCCTCGAATGACATTCCTCTCCAAAGTTTCCACATTTTTGTCGTAATCTAAGGGATTGAAACTCAAAAGCCCTTGAACTTTTCACCTCCTGCAGGTATTTTACTAGAAAAGTTTGTCACGTTTTTATGTTCAACTTTAACTTTTTCTGGATGAGAATTCTGTACCTCTGCAACAGATAAAATTTGCTTATTGACTTTGTCTCTATTTTCTATCTGCATTTTGTTTTGTCTTGTTCTTGTTGTGTTTTTCTTTGTCTTTTTTCCTCTCTCTATTATTCCTTTAACTATTGACTGTATGCATATGACAGAGGATAATTTACTCTTTTTTCTCATTTAATGCGCACTAGTGACTAGTGACTAGGAAAAGTCAACTTGTCGCTGCTGCTCTTTCTAGTTACTTTCCTCTGCTTCTGTCTCTTATCTTTGAAATTTAAGTCTGTAAGAGCTCTTACGCCTCTTCAATATTCTGTTCCAGTATTTTGCCGAAAGGCTTTTGGTAATATGATCGTCGTCTTCATTTGTCATTCGTCATTCATCCTTTGCCGCTCATCGTTCACCGTTCTCTGTTCGCTGCTTCCCATTTTTCGTCATGGACAAATTACAAGTCAAAGGGAAACCCTTTTACTCACTCTCCTTCCGTCAAGTCAAATCAAGTCAAGTCAAGTCAAGTTTCTCAATGTTATCAAGAAGTAAGCCAGCAAGCCGTAGAGTCGTAGACTCTGACTTGTGAGCTGTTTAGCTGTTGCTATCTTTCTCCTCTTTTCAACTCCAACCCCGTGAGCCAATAGCAAACCCAGACAACCAGGTTTCCGTTTCTCATCATTACCTTTACATTATACATCCAACATTCACCATTCACCATTCAATTCAATTCAGTGTAGATATAGTGCACTAGTACAAAAGTAGGAGAGAAATCCGGAGAAAAAGTACACGTGAAAGTAAGGATGAGTAGTCGGCAGGAGTTTTGTATGCAGTATGTAGTAGTAGTAGTAGTGTTTAGAAGAGTTATACGATTAATTCTTTCTCCTTCTTTCTACCTTTTTCCAACTTTTACTATCAGTTTTAGTTTCAATTTCCTCTAGTTTCCTTCCAACTTTTCTACTAAAAGTGTAAATCCACTCAAGTGAAATATCTAGAACCTAGTCCGGGAACGATGAGAAGAATTTAGAGGGAAGTGTGAGGAAAAGTGTAATTAGGAAAAACACCTTGTTGGTTTATGACCGTACCAAGTCATGTCTCTCCTCACTTCCACTTACAGAGGAAACAAATTGTTTTTTTATGCGCCCTGTCACTCCTTCTCTTCTTCTCTTTCTCTTAATTTATACGAGTTGTTCGAGTGTCGAGTGACATTTAATCCAAAACTCTCAAAGCTCTCACAACTCTCCGGCCCAAGTCCAAGTCCAAAATCCAAAGGGAAGGAAAAGGTAAGGAAGATGAGCAATAATAAAATATCCTACATTTCCCCCCATAAAATACTGCACACTCTACACTCTGCACTGCACAAAAATGTTGTCAAAGATGGCGGCAACAAAAAGGGAAGGCAATGGCAACATGCAACGATTGCTTTTCATAAAGATCCAGAAAGTGTACTGAATTAGCTATGAAAGCAGCTATTAAAATAATGTTACTGGATATCTTATGAAGAAATAATCTAGAATCTAAAATCTAGCATCCATTTTCCATAGTCTCATCTTCTTGTTAGATATTACACTTTTCTGAATAATTTTATTCCCGTTTCTTTTGACTCTTCTTTTCTTTTAGTTTTCTTTATAGTCTGGATTGATGAAAAGTTAAGAGTTAAGAGGAGATGAAAATGAAAATGAACATGAGCAAGAACATAAAGACAAAGATGAAGATAAAGATGAAAGTAGAAATGGCAAATAAAATAGCATTATTCAGAAAGTAATTTCTTAAGTTGTCACATACATCAAGCATACCTACACCCTTCTATATTCAAGTCGAGTATGAAAAGGCAGAAGGCGGATGGTATTCCTCACTTTATATACATATTTCATTTCATCGTTGGATTAGAAATTTGAAATTTGAATGCACCGTACATAGACAGTAGATCAAAAAGTGGTACAAACCTGTAAAATGGGATCGGATTTTTTCGTTCGAAACTTTAGTTCAACTTTCACTTCAAAAAGAAAAAAAGAGAAGCCGAAGCCGAATCCGCTCCCAGATTTAGGCGATGATATTGTATGTAACTTAAAAATTTACATGGGTGAATCTAAAGATGTGAAGACGTTCTCCTCGAGAATGAGACGTAGGAAAATAAGAAAATGAGAAACATTTATGCATGCATATGTATACATGTATTTATGTATGTGCAATGTACAGGACTTTTATACGGAATATATTGAATAATATTATATTTTGGAATCTAAAATCTAGAATCTGGCGATGGTTTAACTCGCTTCCTTTTTTTTACAGCAACTAAAATGAGTCAAGAGGAGGAAGAGAGAGAGGCTTTCGACTCTCGACTCTCAACTCTCAACTCAAAAGTAAAGTAAACGCAAACGTAGGAAAACCAAGGAAAAGTGGAAAGTTAGACTGGAAATTTTTACATAAAGTGAGAAAAACTCCTCCTTGAAAAAAACTCGAGTCAAACACGCTACACAATCTACAGTCTACAGTCTATATTACACATGTATACATATCATCATATAACATATCAGACTTGAAGAATGTAAAAGGAGAAAAATCTAGGATTGAAGAAGAGGAGGAAGAGAGAAATAAAAGACTGCCAATCTCACATTTTCAATGTTTGCTTAGACGAGTGGTAAAGTGCCGTATGAATTTTCCTCTTTTTCTCCTTCTCCATTTTTCTCTTTGCTTCTTTACTTGGTCTTGTTGAAAATTTTTTATCATTTGCATAAGTCAATACCTTCCTGCGTTTATTGATTTTTTCATGGAAATTCTCCATCTATTTTGTCCCTCCGTTTTCTTTTCCTCTCTTTTCCCCCTTCTCCACAATCCTCGATTCCTCAATTCCTCGATAAATGTATAAATTCACAAACCTTGGAAAGATTCAAGAGTCGTTTGCACTCTATCTTGAATCCTGATTGTATCTGTAGATTTATGTAGAGCGTAGACTGTAGGATATGTATTGCTCCTCTACTTTTTTCTCTCACCCTTTTCCAGTTTTTAAAAATAGATCTATGAAAAATCCTCGTATAAAAGGTAAAAGGAAAGTCAACTCTGACTGTAACTGTGACTCTAACTTTTCTCTTCCTTTTTCTTTGATTGCCTTATCCTCACCGCCTACTTTATTCATCTTATTTTTTTATCATAATCGTTATCGTTATCTTTATCTTTGACTTTGACTTTATCACATGTGTTTACCATTCTCAATCCATTTCATTTCATTTGTTTGTAGTCATTTCATATCATCACTTTTTATTAACTTTGATTTTTAACAACTGCCGCTAAAGTTAGAATTCAAAATGTATAGCTAGATTCTAGACTCTAGACACTTGGGCTTTGGATAATGAATTTTGGATTATAAAGTATAATGTATAGGGATGGGGGGAGGTCTATTATATTTGCTCGTATCATCTCACAAGTCACTTGTCAGTTTTGTCACTTGTAAGATATTTACTTGGAAATAACATTCTCATCTTCAGCTCACATAATAAAGTAAAATCCAAAGTACATAAAGCTTGAATGTTCAATGTTGAATGTTGAATTTTGATAAAGGTTTTAAATTCATTTGCAAGTTTCCTTTGACTTTTGACTTGTCACTTGTGGATCCACAAATTTGAAATTTGAATTTCCCATCACAATCAAATATCAAATACCAACTATCAAATCACCATCACCGATGATCATCATGTCGAGAAGAGAGAAGAGACAAAATGAAATTTCGGTTACAAAATTCAAAAGCTATCTACAAATGGGTTTGTTATTATACTAAAAATAGAACTCACTTTCTCTGTGCTTGTTTGCTTTTGTTTGTGGGCGACTCTACTGTTCTGAGTTTGTAATTTCGAAATTCAATCTAATATCTAATTTCAAATATCATCCACACACCACAAATCATGCGTGTGCTTTGTGTTTTGTGCTTTCTGCTTTGTAAACGGGAAATAACAGTCACACCAATTCCTATTCCAATAACAGTTTTGATCCTTGGTTCTTGATCCCGGGGAGGATGATAAAGTACGAATAATTTTTATCTGGTTGATTTTGATTTTGATCTTGTCTTTGTCTTTGTCTTTGTCTTTGCTTTCTATCAAAAGTAAACTGTAAAATATTGCGAATGGGAAATGAAAATAAAGGCCAAATGACGGAAGATGGATCATGGAACGAATGCATACTATTTCAAGAGACTGTAACATTTTCCCCGGGGCTCTTGCTGTGCTTGTTGTCTGCAAGTTGCTCTTTGTGTTTTGTGTAATCTCTGTTCTTCAGGTAATCAATGGCAATGACAAATTAATTTTCCTAGCCTAAACTCTAAATTCTAAACTTCAAGCCCTACATCTTACGTATAATATAGTACTGTGAGGCCTGACGGTATTTCGCTCTATATGGAGTAAGTCATTCGTTCATCGTTCATCGTTCACGCAAAGGAAGAGAAAGCAACAAGAGTTAGGACACATTTTCTAGCTGTCTACATATAAAAGTCCTGTCTTGAATTTTGAATCTTGAATCTTGACATGCTGGTTGGCTGAATGTACAATGTGCATTGTAAATTGTAAATGCTTCTTCCATGTTCTACTTTTCTCTTGCCGAATTCTCTGATGACTAATTTTCATTTGAGTTTGATTTACCAGGGATAAAGCACACTAATTTATCCATGTATAATGTATAAGATGTCTAGGAGTTTGTTAGAACGTAGAATCTAGAATCTAGAATGTGGTTTCTAAATGACTTCAAGGTGATGCAAACATACGAGTGTACAGTGTACAATGACAAATTTGCCATTGCGTTGGCTATTGGCTATGGCTAGCCTAAAATCTAAAATCAAGTGCCTTTTGCTTTAATGATGGAGACAAAAGTAAAGTAAAGGTGGAAAATATATAGAGACATAATATACACAGTATATTATATTGTAGTTAAACTTTGGTACTTTGTACATGTGTATAAAATCTGTGTAAATCCGAATCCGAAGCCAACTTGAAGTTTAACTTTCAAAGTAAAACTTTCAACATCTGTAGTCTGTAGTCGCTACATAAGATTTTGGGAGAAAGAGAACCTCCTGTTAATGAACCTCCTTTGTCCTTAGTTTCCTTAATTTCCTTTCCTCTCCCTTTTGCCTTTCTCTTGTAGAACAAATTTTCCATTGTCTTTACGTTCCAGTCTAACCGAGTGCTATATCCTATAACCTACAGTCTACAGTCTACAGTATTGGTACTAAAAGATGAGTACAGTGTGTAAGTGTGCAATTTCGTCAATTTAAAGAAAACAAAACATCATGTTTTTTATCTATGTGTCTGCCATGTGTAGTTTACAGTTTACTGTCTACGATGTACGGTTTACAGTAGGTCAACATCCAACACTCCACACATAAACCACAGGATATAAATTATAATTATCAATAAAATTCATGAAAAAAGTAAAGCTTTCCCATTTAAATACTTGAGAAATAGGGAAGACTCCACAACATAATTTTAGTAAGAACCTTCGACCTGCCTCATTTAAAATTTCCTTTATATATTGTAGAAATGCCAAAGTAAGTTACATCTCTGTATAAACTTGAACCTCTTACAATTAGTCATCAACTACTTTTTTATTAATAAATTGACCACAAACCGTACAAACGACATAAAACGTGTGTTCATAGCTGATTCAAAAGTCAAAAGTCATAAGGGATTTGAAATAGTTGGATATTTCACCAATTTCGGTAATAAAATTAACTTTATGCCGAATGTACTGAGTAGTGAAGCTAATACAAGACACAAAATACATCTATCTACATACATACATGTACATATAAACGGACGAAAAAATCAAATACTCTCCGTTTAATTACATTCTGAAATACCAAAAGCCAAAAGTTCTGATGGAAAGTTGAGATTTTCTTGTGTAAACAATGCTGATAGGCCTGCCTTTCTTGGTTTTTGTTCTAGTAAAAAATTATCATAGTTCATAGTTCATAGTAACAACTGAACAACTGTAGGAAAATAAAACATGTATGAAGGAATATAGGATGAAATTTCCTCATGTGAATCCTATACTGCATGATTCACAACTGCAACATTTATGTATCTACAATGAAGAATGTAGATTGTAGAACGGAGGACGAAGAATCATGATTGTTTCTCTGCCAGTTTCAGAACTAAATATAAAGTAAGTAGTAAGTAGTAACTACTGATTGCGCTAACGTCAGAGTCAGAGTCAGTAGTCAGCAGTCAGTACCATGATCAGTATACATAATAGCATATTATATAGTTACAATCTACAATCTGTCAAATGCAAAAGTTTCTTAATCATTACCACTACACCCAGTATATAGTCTATACTCTATAGTATACAGTATACAGCCTCAGCAGAAGGAACACAAGTAAACTTTTTATCGTTCAAGGCATCACGCACAATTTGTAATTCCTTCAGAATACAAAACACAAAACACAACATGTGTAGTTCTACATGAAGAATATGTAGACTACATAATACACAATCCACAATCCACAGTACAGCACACAGCATACAGTAGAGTGCACACATTTAGAAAGCCATCGGCGACTACAATACAATACAATATAGAGTATATACACTGTATATTATACAGTGTACAGTACAGAAAGTAAAATGTTGTACTTGTTTATAATAAAATGCAAGTGTATAACTAAATTATAATACTTTCCCCACGGAATTAAATCCCTAACTCATTATACACTACAAAAACACTGCAGCACTCGATGCACGAGACAGAGAAAGCCACCATAGCACTTTGTACATTGTACATTGTACATTGTAGATGGTTTGTAGCTTGTAGTGTAAGAGACAGCTTGGAATAAATGCAAAAAAGTTTGCAGGGCTCATCATCATCATCCTATTAGCTATTAGCTACCAACAGCCCACAGTGTGCCATCCGCCATACATAATAAGCGCTCAAGTACATGTACACATTGTACATACGTAATACACGCTAATGAAAGTGAAATGAGCTCTCTCTCTCCCTCTGTCTCTCTGTTACTCTAACTATTACTTTTACTTTTACTTTTATACCTCGTAGTTCATTAGTGGAATTTCTTTTCCCTTTCTATTTTCTACAACTGTCAAGTTGAAAGTTGTAGCCAGAAACCCACAGGACAGGAATTATTGTCCCTGTCAATTGTCAATTGTCAATCGTCAATTGTCAATTATAAATACAGTACAACTCGAATACACCGCATTACTTTAGTGATATTTGTGTAATTTACTTTATTTCGGTTAATTATAATTAGGTTCTTTCTTAAACTATAGACGATAGACAAAGACATTCCAGTTAATTGCCTTGTCTATACATTCTATATTCTACATTGCACATGGTACTTTTTGAACATAGAACGGGAAGTTTCTGTAAACCGCAGTAGTTTTTAGTCAACGTTCTTTCTGTTCCTTTGTTAGGCAATTAACAATTAACCGAGTAAAATTTTATTATTTGTACGGGAAATTGGATGAATAAAGTATGGAAATTGGTAACATGAATTGTTTAGAGGTTGGAGTTTGGAGTGTGGAGATTGTTGAGTGTAGATACAGATGTAGATTGTACATTGTACAGAGTACATGTGTATGTTTGCAACTAACATTAAGATGAAAGATAACACCAAGGAGGAAATGAGAAATAAAACATTAAAGAATTTTGATGGATATCGATGCCATGTAAAACTTTGTTTCCTATTCTCTGTGAATGGTGAATACTTGTGGCTCTGAACGAGCACGCTATTCCTGTCGTCCACACAAGTGCATGTGGAGCTCCGTTCCGGTTTTCAAGTAAAAGTTAAATGGCTATAATAAAACTTGAAAGGCATGTAGTAAATATGTTATTTAATGTGAAATGGACAATCGGTCTCGTGACTGCTAGAAAGTAAACAAAATGTAACATATAAAACAGAGGACAATAGAGTTTTTCTCGTGTACCTGACTTGAAAAAAACAGTAGTGCTTTAACAAGTGTGAACTGTGAAACTGTGGACAGTGAACAGTTTAAGGTATTTGCATGCAAATGTCGACATTCATAATTCATAAACGATATGCATTGAAAATTAAAACATATTGTAGTACAGCCTACATTTCTGGATTCTAGAATCTAAAATCTAGATTCTGCATCAAGTGGCCTAAGTATACGAATACGAATACGAATATGAGCATTAGTATTTCCATGTATTAAATAAATAAAAAGTACAAATTGGAAAGCCACATGTGATTTGTACCCTTTGACTTCAGTTGACTTTGGTTAAGCTGAACTCAAAGACTGTTGAATGGGAAACCATAAAAGTGCGCCTATTGTATTTTTGTTTTTTTTGTAGTTCTCGTTGACAATTTACAAGTTGTCCATTCAATTCCTCTCTTTCTTTTTTTCCTTCTTTCATCTTTTCTTTGTAGGCTTTTGTTATGTCTTTTGGCATGTTAGTTTTTGTTTAAAATTAGGGAAATAAAATGGCTTACATAAGTAAGCTATAATTCATTTGGAAAACTCGGTTATAGGATTTGTATTTGAATATTTAGGCTATTAGTTGTTAATTTGATTTGCTATACATTATACATGCCACATGTATTGAATTTTACAAAGTTAGGAAAAACAACGTAAAAACTATACATTGTCCATGGAGTAGAATGCTGAATTTACACAAAATGCAAAGCGTGGAAGGAAATGCAATTGTCGATACGCGATACTCAATACTTCTACGATACACATTTTCCTATCATCCTAATGATATTAAAGTAATTCATGTGTCCAAGTGTTAAAGTTACATTTTCTATGCCATATCATTGTAGAGTGTAGAGTGTAGACTGTAGACTAGGTTTCAAATTTGTAATACGTGTAAAAACTTTTAAAATGCCGGAGTGAAACCCGATACCAGAGAGAAAGGGAAAGGCGAGGAGAAAGTACTAGGTATATTGTGTAATACCTATAGTCTATTGTCTATTGTCTATTGCAGAATGTATAGCCAAGAGGGAAAAAAACGTCAGATGGGACATGAACTTGACTCATGTAGCTAAAGACAAAATTCCCCAATGTTTTATTCTCTTTACAGCATTCTGTCCATTTTATATGTTGTACATTGAACGTTGTACACTGTACAATGCACATTGAACTATTTCTGTTACGTATGCGACATTCAGCCACCTACAAAATAGAAAAGGAAGCGGATTGTGTATTCTGTGTTATTTCCAGTACTTTGCAGTCTAGTATCTAGTATCTAGTGTCTAGTGTGTACAGTGTAGAGAGTACAGTTTACACATTTTGTCAACGATATGTTTCAAGCTGGATGGGAAAATGTAAATTGAAGTTGGATCAATGGTTGAAATGAGATGCCAAGTCAAGTCAAGTCAAGTCAAGCCAAGCTGATGTTGCATAGCCGATAGCCGATCGGGTTGCTCTGTACACAGTGTTACATAACACTGAATCCTGAGTGTCCCTACTTGTAATATCTTTATATAAAGAATGGAGAATGGAGAGGTATAAAGATAAAGGTCTATTTGTATTATATCCTCTGTAGTGTGTATTGTCTATACTACATTGTACATTGGCCTAGTGAAGAGAGATAGTCAAGCTCACTTTTACTCATCTGTCGTTCATATTATATATTTCTACGTACCCGTATGGGTTGAGGATTGACATGGCTGGGAAATGGAACCAACTCTCATAAATGCATACCTACAACCAACTGTGTTTTATTATTGTAAAATATACTGTATTATCCTATCCATCTGCATGTGCTTTGAGTTTGGAGCTTCGAGCTTCGAGTTTTGGGACAATGTAAATACACAAGACTATATTTATTTATTTATTTATTTATAGACATAAAATTTATTTGAGTAATCCGCCGTCCTGTACATGTATCCTGTATATCATATATATCATGTATATATCTAATCAAGGGCATTTAGAGACCATACCAGACCAAGCGGATCCGCGAGAGGACCAGGCCAAGCTGAGGATAAAGTGCCGATATAAATGGTCTATAGGCCGACAGGCGGAGAAATAAGGCGTCAAAACACACACACGCGTGTGTGTTTCAGCCATCCAGTCAAGGGAATGCTCCTACTCCATACTCCATATGCTTGTAGGGTTAGGAATAACGGAGTGAAAGAGAAAGGAGGGAATGAGTGAAAGTCAGCATCGGGGAAAGCTCATGCTTTAAATATCTCTCTGTGTACTTTCATTCTAAATTCCAGTTTGGCAGTTGTAGATAGATACCGAAAAGCCCAAATCCAAATTCAAATCCAAAACCAAACCCGAATCCAAATTCAAACTACAAGATTTTCCTCATCCTTTCACATCTCAAAGCTCACACACTCACACATGTCACAGGTCCTTGCTATTTATTATGTATTTTGTAGTATGTACAATATATACAGTCCGAGGGAATGATGACTATAGGGCTTCTTTTCTACATTCTACATTCCGCATGCATTATGCATACGAAACAGGAATAAATGCAAGTAGAAAGTAGAAAATAGAGTGTAGAGTTTAGAATGTAGACAATACAGTACAATCCAGAACAAAGTTCCACGGTTCCACGGTTCCACAGTTCCACACTTGAGCTTTCAATAGATTTACATGCTAAAGCTAATCAGCGTCATAAGCGGATCTATCTGGCAGAAGATGGGACATTGCCGTTGTCATTGTCTTTGTAGTTGGCGTTGCCGTTGTCGTTCCTCCTCTTTCTCTCTCATCTACAGAGTATAAATAGAGCCACGTCTCTCTTTCCGTTTTGTGTGTGTGTGTGTGTTCCTCGTTGTTCCATGTGTAATTTTGTCGTAGTAATAATAATCAGTTTAATTTGTTTGACACACAATAGACGATTGAGCTCTCTTTTTACTTTGTAGTTTCTAGTTTGTAGGTTTAGGTTTTAGGCATGTTGACTGTTGTCTGCCCACAAGGCACAAAGCACAAGGCAACGCTGACATACATTCAGATTTTAGACGGATAGAAACAAGGGAATCTCACCATTAGCTAATTGAACCTATTGCACGATGAATTTGTGTAATGTGTAATGTGTTAACTCTGTCAAGCCAATCCGATCCAATCCAATTCATTCATTCATTCCTTCATTTCTTTTACAAGTACAGACGAGTATTATTCAACTTTCAACTCATACGGATTAAATAGTCAATCACGAATAAAATATCCATGTACAAATAATGCATTGTAAATATTTTTAGTAATCTATTTATGTTTAAATAAATGAACTAGTTTACTAGTTCTCTGGTTCCAGTTTTCAGCATGGGCATCAACTAGAAAATTTGAAAAGAAACAACTGGCAGTTGTTTGTTTTTCTACTTAAAATTTAGAGCAGTATCAATCATCCAGATTCTTGGACGCCGAATACCAAATGCCAACTTTTTGGATCCTGGATGCTGGATGTTGGAAATGTTTGTACACTTGATGATGAATTTGAGGAGGAAAGTGACTGCTGATAGATTAATTTAAGTATATACATATGGTATGTAATTGCGTCGACTGATAAGCCGTCTTTGGCGGAGTTTGCACTGTGCACTGTGTATCAGAATTGAGGATTCAGAATGTTCAGTGTTCAATGTTTATCCTGTGCCTATCTGTTCACTGAAGAGTGCAGAGTGAAAGGAATTGATGGATCCGTTTGATGTTAATGTTTTTGTTGATCCATTTTCATGTGACAAGGTATTTTTCTGATGAGACAGTAGCCAGTAGGCAGTAGGCACAGTAGACAGTAGCTCTGTATCAGAATCTGATGGCACTTGGAAGTAGATGACTAAGACTAATGTGTATTGGGATTGGAGAAAGCAGAAAGCGAAGAAAGCTGAGCGTTTACAATATGTGTGTGTGGCATATTATACTGTACATTGTATTCTGTCTACGTCACATGCAGTCACGCCTGATTAGTAGTAGTAGCAGTAGTTTTTCCATCTTCTGTCTCTGTCTCTGCCTCTGTCTTCTTAATGTGTGTATAAAGTATAAAGTATAAAAGACTAAACGACTTGAGGGTGTGTAGAATGTATGTGTGTTGGAATGTGAATGTGAATGTTGGTAGTTGGTAGTTGGAATTGTTGTTATCTGGATAGGAAAATTTTCCTTGTCGTTGCCGTTGCCGTTGTTCTTGTCATTGGCATTGTCATTGCCATTGTCGTTACAAAGAATGAGATGAGAGAGGGAATGAAAAGTTTTATCTAAAAGAGTGCACGTCTCATCATTGTCTTCTCCTTCCTACTTTACCAAATTGGCAACACGACTCACACTGCTAATCCACTGTTCTTCTCGCTAGGCTATTCTAGACGCAAGACTCTAGATTCTAGATTCTAGATTCTAGAGTCTAGAGTCTATGTAGAGAGCTAACAGTCTTAAATAGCACGTCTTATGTCATGTCTACTACATATTACATATTGCATATTATCATGCGTATATTTACTTAGACATGCAAAGAGCAAACAGCAAACATCCTTTTTGGAACAAACTCCTGAACGTAATATCCATCCTACATGGTACGTATTTGTGTGCATAATGAATTAAGCTCATTTCTTCTTCATAAACTTGTTAGATGTGGATCTAAGTCAAGCATCCTTTCCCTTTCCCTCACTCTCTCTTTTCCTTTGGTATTATTTATTTATCTTTGGAATAATATAATGTAGAACATGGAAAATCCCTGTCCCCTGTCCATTACTTTTTGCTTTGATGCATCATATATCATATACATTATGGACGATACAATCAAAAATACTTGGAAATAAACTATTTTTGAATTAAAATTTATAAGCGAGAAAAATATATTATATTATGGTAAAAATCAGGAAATGTTACCTGGAACTAGACGAGGTCCATTTGATTGTGTAAAATTGGGTGCTTGACCACCTCCATAACTGACTTCACCCAGATCAGCATTGGAAACTATGGCAATGTCCTCGAGGTCATCATCTTTGTCACCGGCATGACGACCGGTCGTATATTTTACGATACCTTGTCCTTGTCCACCTCCCAATTTACGACCACCAAGGGTGAATACTCGACGTTTTCCAGACATTTTTCAACTCTTTCTTCCTCAAAACAATAAACTTGTTGTCTTGAGACACTAAGAATTTCTCGACATTTTCCTCATCATCACAAACATTATTATTATTATTATTATTTTCAACTATTATTATTTTTGTATATGAATGTCTTTTATTTTTATTTTTATTTTTAGTTTCTCCAACACGGATGATATTGTGCACTAAAAATTGTTTAATCTTTTCAACAATACCATTTAAATTAACGGATTCTTTTTCACATGAGCACCTCAATTCATCATCACAATTGAAGCTAACAATGACAATGACAATTACTAGAAGTAGGACTTGGACTATGATAATAATAGACACCACACAAATGGAGCAAATATTATACTGGCGGATTGACGGCCAGTTCTTGAAGACTGTTGGAGAATGTAAATCTAAATCTAAATCTGGATCCCATAGAAAATTTTTTAGGTTCACTGAATTAGAAATCAAACATTTGTCTCCACTTTCAACATCACCATTTACAATCCCATTCACTTTTACATTTACATTTACACTCACATTTACATTCGTAAGAGAACCGAGAATGTAACTGAGAAATGCTAGTGAAAATGAAGACTGTAAAATGATACTCAAACCTGTCTCATCCATAACTCACACATGACATCACATTTCATGTATTCATTTTTTTTCTATCGAGTAATCCAGTACATGATTATGAACAAAATTATGAATCAGTGGCAGTTGTGAAAGGAATCATTCAGTCAATACTTTTTGTCTGTCTGCTTTGTTCATCCATCCATTCAAAATTTGAGCACTTTATTCTTATTTTGATTTAGTTTAGTAAAAACGATGCACTATTGAAAAAAACAGGAAGTTGCAAGGAATAAAAGAAATTGTTTCACAAACTAAAAGCAAAAATAAAGGAACCAAGTCTGTTAAAAACAACGCAAGTTTTGATTTCAAATTTACACGATTTTCTTTAACTTTTTAATTAGAATTTTTAATTACTTCAAAACATCTGTTTAATCACTAAACTTCACAATGTATGATGTATCATACAATAACAACTTGTCTTGTTTTCTCTTGTTTTTACTTTTTACTTTTTACACTTTTTACCAGTTGAAATTCAAAGTTCAAATGCTGCTGTTGACAATGATTGCAAGTTGAGGAGGATGTTTGAAAATATTTTTTCATTTTCGCCATAATTCATAATTGTCACAAATAGGCACAGGCACACCAAATCAACTGTTTAGAACCAGACACTTTTTTACTTCCAAGTCCAAGATTTAAAAGTTACCTTCATATTTCCGTCATGACTTGACTTTCAACATGTTTACTCTTCTTCCCTCCATCCGCGTCTTTTAGTCAAACCTCAAAATTATGAGTTTTTTCTTAGACGAATATTTTTAAAGTTTCTTTCTCTTTCCGTCTCTTTTCGGATTCCTGTAAATAAAAACATAAAAATAGTCAGTATCATAATATATTATATATTTGCAGACTGTAGATTTATTGAATTCCCTGTTTGCAGTGTACAAAGTACACACTACCTTCCAACTTTGCACCCCTAAGAAAAAGTTCAACGGTACAGAATTTTATGCAAAAGACTAACGTTTGGCTTATTTTATTTTATTTTATTTTGTTTGTTTGGCCGTTTTTCAAGTTTCCTCTTATTTATGTGTAGGTTTGTTACAGTTTCTCTTAAATGTTATCTTGAGTCAGTTGTTTCATTTTCGTTCGTTTTCCTTCCAGAATTTCATTTAGATTGTCGGTTCTGTGTCTAAGACGAAGAGGACAAAGAAAACGAACCTCTCTTAACTCTCGACTATAATTTATTTCCTAAACATTCCTCCTTGATTATTTAGCACTCGGCAAAGGTTTTCACGTCAACTACCAAAATATTTGTATGTATGATAGAAAGTAGAAACCCTAAACTGTATGGACTTTGTAGATCTGTATACTGTAGACGATGCAGAATCTAGAATTTAGAATTTAGGATAACGCGTTACATTCCATTGTGTATACAGTATACACAGTGTATTGGGGTTACGGCTCTCTCACAGGATACATTGAAAATTCAATTCAATTAACGCTTCAAACGTCTTAAAAACGGGATTGTACATAAACCCGAGTTTCACTCTTTTATTATAGATGTGTGTACAATGTAAAATTTGCAGTGCATACTATTGTATATCGGATAGTAGACAGGAGACAGAGTGCACGTATGCAAATGTATAATATAGCAATAAAACACAAGAGATAAAACTATACTTGAGGAATTGTATTATTTCTCTGTTACTCTTCCCTGACATTCTTCCCGGGCTCTCTCTCCGTTTATCTCTTTTCCAAATTAATTCACCTTCATACTTTATACAGTCCTATACATAAAATATACAAACTATGCACTGTAAACTGTACACTGTACAATGAACACTATACCCTATATATACCTGGAATCCACTATTCGCCCAAGACAAAACAAAGTGAACACTGAACACAGTGTGTACATTGTACATACATATTTAAGAGGGTATTATGCAGGTAGGTGGATGGATGGATGGTAGATCAAAAGATCTGCCTGGAAAGGGGCAGTACTCTGTATCCAGTGTACATTGTATAAGCTAAAGTTTGGATCCTGGATCCTGAATCCTAAATCAGTTAATTAATTAATTCCATTTTCCCTTGTTGTCTTTTCACTAGTCACTAGCATGTATAATGTCTAGTGTTTTGTGTAACAAAATAGGCCCCAAAAAGACAACAGACTGATCAACGGTCATCTCCTTTCTCTTTAAATTCAAACTTCAATTTAAGCGGTACATTGTTCTGGAATTCATTCTATAGTTGAGTTTGTATCAGGAAGAATTTTGATTAAAAGCATGTTTATAAATTATTAATAATACAAATTATTATTATTATTAGAATAATAATTAATAATTTTTTGCTCTACTCGTATACAAGCGACAACTCTCTACAATAAGATAAGTCAAGAGTTTGGAGCCAAGAGAGAATTTCCAGCCATCTACAATCTACATACATACATATAACTATATGTAATATGTATACATTACACACGTTAGAAATTAGATTCAACATTCTACATTATACATTCTACATTCTAGAATCAAGAATCTAGATTCTAGATTCGAGTGGAAGTGAAAGGGCACAGTAACTTGTGCTTGCTCTTGTTCTTGCTCTATCTTATCCTCTCTGTTGTTTCGCATATTGCCGTGTTTTGAAGCGCCTGCGTCCTCCTTTTTCCTCTTTCACCACCAAAAAGACAAAAGACAAAAAAGGAGAAAATCAAAAGTTTTCATCATTTTCTACATCCTACACACTACACACTACACAGTACACACAAGCTTAATCCAGCTTTGAGCATTCATGAAACTTATCTACTTGTGTAACTGATACGAAATTTTTTTTCTTTGAAAAATTTTCAAATTTTTTAATATACGGAAGGCGGAGGAGGCAAAGTAAAAAGTACAATATGACAAAAAACAAAGAGTAATAGACAAAAGTCAGAAATATTAAGTTTCATAATTCATAATGCTTGTTTTAGATATGTTGTAGATTGTACACTGTACACTGTACACTGTATACTATAAACTGAACCATACATTGTACAAACGAGTACTTTTAATTTATGCAAATTATGCAAATATTGAAATAAATATTGAATATATAGTACTTTGTATTTCTGATGCGCTGGTGTTCTTAGCTATTTTATTGCTCGAGTATTATACATCAGAAAATTACGTCTTTGAGATAGTTCAATACAATTTGTGAAGAATTGCAGAAGTGGAGGTATTAATAAATACACAGATCTAAAGGAAACATGATATATCAACTTTCTCCTTGTAATTGGATACAACAACCATAGAAACAAGAATCAAGAATCATCTAAAATCCAAAAGTCTATCCAGTTTCGACTTTTGTGGTTTTGTGTGGAATTAGCTCATGTACCAGGAACTCATGTTTCTTTTAATGTGGTCTCCTTGGTCTTGATGTACACAAATAAATGTATAATTTGTCTAGATTCTAAACTCTAGAGAATCGGACAGGTTGGTCATGATGCATGAAGGTAACTTTTTTAGTAAGCTTATGGGAGTACATTAAAATTTGGAGTTTGGATGATAGATGATAGAGATAGGTGAACCGACATAACTTGAAGAGAAAGTCGGAACTAGAAATTAGAGCGAATTTCCCACGAAAATTTTCAAACAGAGCCGCTGTTTTCCAGAAAGTGGTGAATTGTGGAATTTGGACTTCCAAATCTGGAATTTGGGCTAGTCGGTGTTTGTTTATTTATTTTTCATCTCTCTGTTCTAGTTTAAAAGTTTAAAGTAGACATGTAACTTTTGATTTGTATTTGAAAGAAACCTTTGATGAGTACTCATAAAATTTAATGCTTTTCTATTTCTATGCCCTTGTACCTTATTCTGTACAGTTCCTTTCTCCGATAATGTTCTCCCAAAGTTCACAGTCAATAAAACAGAAGTAGGAAAAATCTAAAAATTCACGAATAACTAAAGTATCGACAAAAAGAGTTGAGTTTCTTGTATATGTTGAAAATGGAATATAATATTTAGTAAGATTAATATCAACATCAATAATAATAATTATCCTGAAAACTACTACTACTATTATTATTATTATTATTATTATTATTATTAGAAGGAGAATAATTGGTAGAAGATAATTATTATTAAAGGTGCCATTTGTAACTAATAATTTGTTGGATCTTGTATTACTTTGGATATTGAGAGTTGAAGTTGATAAATTGAGATTGCCACCAATAATTTGGGTTATTCCTCTATTCCTCTTTCTTCTTCTTGTTGCTTTCCCACTACTTGTTCACTGTTCACTCACCACTCACCACTCAGCACTCACAACATAGCACACAGGTAGACACAATTGAAGAACCAATCAACCAGTTTCAAATGAAACACGCACGCACACACACAGTCTATTAATTCACCCTACGATATTTTATTACTCGTCACACTGGCTACTGGGTATTATTTATTATTATTATTGTTACTAGTGGTACACACTGTACATTTGAATACTTGAATATTTGGATATTTGAATCCATAGCAAAATCTGGAGAACCAAAGTCAGTGTAGCTGATGACGAATGACGGATGACGAATGGTGAAAAATTGTATCTTTTTTCCCACTCAATTTTTCACATTTCCTTATCTTATAGACTTGGAGAGGATGCGGTGGATGTAAATACCGAAGGAAAAAATCGGTATTATTCTTTCGTATAGTGTATGGTGTATGGTTTTTGAAGAAGAACGAGAGAGAGAGCGAGAGAGATTGAGAACAGTAGACGAAAACGACAAGGACTGTAGTCGGTTCAGAGAGTTGGTGTCATACTGAGTAGGAGAGGAGCAGACGAGTCTCTTGCCTGAAAATCGATTTATGCGCAAAGATTCTCTGAATTTTCCGACTCTTCCCATGTCGTGCCATTCCCATTCCGCTCCTTTATGGAATTCCCTTCTACTTTTACTCGTACTTTCTCTTTCTCTCTCCTCTCTCTCTCTACTAGTCATACTACAGTACATATACATGTATCTACTATCTACTGGCTGGCTGCTGGCTCCTGGTTGCTGGCTGGTATTCGCATTCGCATTCGAAATTCGAATTCGCTTTCTCTCCTATGGATATTATAGCCACTCAAACCCAAAACCAAACTAAACTAAACTAAACCAAACCAAAGCAGCACTACTCGTTCTCTTCCACTTTCTCCGTTTTATTTCTTTCTCTCTCTCTCTCTTTCGTTTTCATTTTCATTTTCGCTTTTCTTCTACACATTCAGTCCGTTTCACTTGGTTGTCGACGCTTGGCCACTGCTATGAACAGTTTTAGTATTCCATCTCATCCAAAGTCCAAAGTATTACTTGCATATTACATACATGTGTGTACATTAGACAGTATACATACATGCATTATTATTTTTTTATACATGTGCAACTTTTTCACCAGATTTTGTCTGTATTGACAAAATATATTGTGTATCGTGTGTAATATAAATGGAAGAGTCTGTATCACTTTCTCTTGGCACATTTTATATCATGGATGTTTTTTAACTGTAAATGAAACGGTCATGAATATTTATACATGTGTGTATGTATATTGTACATCTGCAATCTGCAGTAATGTACAGTGTACACTGTACACTGTACACTGTACACTGTACACTGTACACTGTACACTTTGTGCTCGACTACAATTTACAGAATACAGTGTAAGCGAGTAAAAGTCATAGATTGGATTGTAGAAAGTAGAAAGTAATGCAGAGGAGATTTTTGTCCATCGCTTGACAACGTCTAACGGAAGTCGATGAACGGCCAAACTGAAATTGGCTTTGATTCTACTTTCTACATTCTATACTCTATTCTCTACAGATTACAGATTACATCTAATATATATTGGATGTACTATACAGTAATGCAGACGTAAGTTGTGGTCAACTCTATACGCTATATATTCCTCGGCTTTATAATGGAGAATTGAGAATTCCGAATACCGAATCGTAAAGAAATGGTCACTGAAGATAGTTGTGATGATGAATGACACAAGGACAGTTTAAGAACGCACGATTTATTACCGACAGACAACTGAGAGACAGTTGTTGACAGAGTCAAATTTGGCTCAAATCTCAATAACAAGTCTCAAGACTCTAGACTCATGTCGCAAATCCAATGGTCAGTTTTGTATAATATATTTTATTAATGACATTCGTATGTAGTATGTTTTACACTCCACACTTTATTACGCTGTTCGAGCTTTGAAGGGCTGAGAAGTATAATACTTCAAGACACATTACAAGTCAAAAAGATGAGACTTCGTATTTTTCATCCTATTTACTTCTATTTTATATTGTGGTTTTGACCATTATGACGACAGCAAGTTTAGAGTCCTCAAAGTTTGCTATTTATTGATGGTAAAATTTGAATTTAACGATTTTACCATGAACACCGGCGCTTTAGATAGAGAGAGATCAGAGAGCTATTTTACTTACAACAAAATCAAAAATTTCTAAAATTTTTTCTCCTGCTTTCATGCAATTTTCCTGGGTGAAAATTAATAGAATGTATAAAAATAGAAGCAGAAAGATAAATTATATTAATTTTACTCGAAAAAAGTTTTCAAAAACCTTTGTCTGATTTTTAATATCTTTTTACATAGCCTTTCACCTTTCATATTCACTTACCTTACACCTTTGTGTTCCTAGTATTATACTCTTATACAGGTACAAAGTACACATACTTTATATACATGTGCGTAATGCACACTGTAATACCTAACAAAGAATATTATATATGTACAACTGAACACTGAGCACAAATTATGTACATAAAATATCCAATTTGAAGTCTCATTCTTAATTTTCTTTCTTGGTTCGTCTGAAAAACTACATGTTTCTTCCTCCTCCTCCTTTCTTGCTCAAGACTCAAGAGTCAAGAGTTTTCAATTTGGCACAGAAAACAGAAAATAAAAACAGCGCATTGTCTTGACTCTTGAGTCTCGAGTCTTGATGGATAAAAAAGCAGTCTAGTAAAACTTGTGTATTCTGTAAAGACGTCTTACGACTCAAAACTCAAATATGAAAATAGAAAAAAGAAACAAATGTAAACTCCTGTGTAAACTCCTCCAGAATCCAGACTAGAGTATCCAGTATTTATCTTTGGGATGCAGTGTACGTATTAAGTATACTGTAGTGTGAAGGAGGAAATAACCTTTTAAAAAATAGATTGTTTCACTTGAAACTTGAAAGAAAAGTAGAAGCGCATCCAAAAACATACACATAGGTACACACACAAGCAAACAAACAAACAAGAGTACATACATGCATTTTAGATAGGTAGCATTGTAGAAGAAAGAGAGGAAGCTAATACAGAATGTCATTCATTCACATGTGTACAATGTACATTGTACACGTACGGGAATGGATCATATTATAAATGTATGTATATACAAAAATACATTGTAGGAGCTGGAAGTAAAGGGTAAATGAACAAGAGAAAGAAATAAAGAAAATGAGGAAGATGTTGGCTGGAGAGATGAGAATTTCGATTTGGAATGATTCATTTGAAGATTTCAAGTGGGAGAAAAAGGAGAACGAGAAAGATAAAAAAAGATAGAAAGAAAAAAGTATAAGAAAGAGGAGGAAGTGAGTGAGAGGATGTTGGAAATTTTTGTATGTAAGAGCGTGTGTGTGCATGTGTCTGTTTGTTTGCCGGGATGCTTGTGAAAAAGAAATGGAAGAACATTTGATTGGAGGAGTATATCTATCTTTTTGCTGCATACTGTTCTGCAGTCTTGAATCTTGAGATTCAGGTCTTGAGTGTGCTGGATGTGGATTGTAGATCTGACTCAGATTCAGATTCAGAATCAGACTCCGACTCTGGCCCTGGATGTTGATGAGGAGTTGGTTTAGAATAGAAAATGGAAATGTTTGCCATCTTCTCTAGACCAAAGAGATGTAGAATGTAGAAATGTAGAATGCAAAAAAGTAGACAGAGAGAGAGAGAGTTATGGTCGGATTTGATGATTTATGAATCGTGATTCCAAAGGATTTTAAGATTATCAATCCAATCTTTTTCACCCAAGACAATTTAAAAGAAAGAAAGCAAGAAGGAAGGAAAGAAAGAAGTAAAAACTAGTCCATGTATAGTTTACACTGTATATAGTAGGAGAGGGAAAAAGTGAGAGAAATAAATGAAGAAATGCTGAACGTGTAGAGGAAACGGAAGGAAAAAATCAGCTTCTACAGTTTCTATATATATAATATTCTATGTAATTTTACTTTGTACTGGTATGATCCCATATTTTGAAATAATATGTCAGTATACTATAATATTATACCATAACATAGAGATCTACTACAATATGTGTTATTACAAAAGGTAGATAGTACAGAATACACAAGACAATGTAATGTCTAATACCTATTACCATCTACACTCTAAACTCTACACCTAGTTTATCTAGGCTTATCCGTTTTATGGAGCAAATTGAAGTTTCTTTTATACTTGAGTTTTAAAAGAGAATGGGGAATTATATTATTACAAACTACTGTGTACTATGATATTTGTTGTATCAAGAATCAAGTTCCTTCATTCTCCATTCTCCATGTTTCAGTTTTGAGTATTCTGTATTCTACACAGAAAAAAATTACCGTCCTGTAAAAAAAGATATAAAACTAAAGTATCAAATCTTGTAGCAAAATAGACTAGATACTAGATACTACATAGGTACTAGAAAGACATTGCGCAAAGCGCATCGTGTAATCAACATATCGTAACTAGAAAAGAAAATACATACAACGTACGGAGTCCGTACTACATATTATTATAGGCTTTGGCTGTAAAATAAACAACTAAAACCATTTTATTTTTTATTCCCTATATAATACTATTTTTTGTATCATTTTCATCTAGAGTTCAAAATCTACATTACTTTAGAATCTAGAACCTAGTACGTACTTATACGTGTGGAATAGGTACTTGGAATATGCTGATTTTTTTTCTTGTGTAGTCCTGTGGATTTTAGTTTGAAGAGTGTCTGTAGTCTGTACCGTGTACTGTAATCAGAAATGACAAAACCAAAAATTTAAGAAGCTCCATTTTTTAAAACATTTAATATTTTACATGAATTCGAGATACTATATTCTCATAAACTTGCCGTACATTTTGCACGATACACAGTACATACACACTATACACAATCCACTACTAATCAGTTCTTTGGTTCAATTTCAAAAAGTTTGTGAATAACTTTGCCACCCTCTCCACACTTCATACTTCACACCTAAAGAAAAATGAATTTGGTTTCCAGTGAGCCGTGAAATCAAATATTTGGAACATGTCAAAGTTGTCCTATACTTTGCTAATATATTATTACTTATTATAAATTTTTCCTCTCCGTATGTTCATGTGGCTAGAAGTTTTCGATTGAAATTAGAAATTAGGTTGAAACTTCAAAATCAGATTTAGGTGTGACCCATATGATCAAAACAATTTCCACAGTTCTTCAATCTTACGTAAGGTATATGGATATAGCATATAATATACACATATATGTATGCAGAGCATCATGATCTAAGCCAAATATTTTGCCAGATTTTTCCAATTTTATACCACCCAAACCGAAATAATTTGTATCTATCCTCTTACACAGATTCATGAACCTTCTTATATTCAAATATTTAGAAGCTTCTATAAAAAATATTCACTAATTTCCCTGATTCAATATATTTAATACCTATTATCAAACAAAGTACAACATTTTATATTTTCTGTTACGCTAAAATTGCGTTGGAAGGAAATCCAGAACAGCTACCTCTCATATCTCATTCTGGTACGGAAATTGTATTAATTTTAGATACCAATATTTCAGAAATTTCGTTTTTATTTTTATCGATAAAAATGCGTAGCATGAAAAAATTGTTGTAGCATCTAGAGTATTTTTAATTTTCACAGGAAAATGTTCCTGTTGATTTTGTATCTTTTGACTCTGGGGTTTGAACTAAAAGTCTATCTCTATATCCTATATCCTATATGTGTAAATGTAAAAAATTTTCGTACACCTAAAAGCATTTTACTTCATGCTACAAGGGAGAAACTGTACCCAAAAGATATATTATATCCTGATGGAAAATAAACTACAATACAAGACAAAAGAAACAACAATCAAGATATTTAGAAAATAGCTAAATAGGAAAAATATATGTGACTCAGGAACATAAATAATAAAAAGGAAATTTGAAAAAATATCTGATGCATAGTCAATATAAGGCGTAATTTATAGTAGTAGTGTGCATCCGTTTCACATGTACTCGTTTGGAATTGGGAAATATTTTATAACATTGTAAGTATTGAATATCGATACAGTAATAAATTTAAAATGAAATCTAGCTTTTGTATGCTCATCACTGATCACTGATTTACACATGTAAATGAAATGAGATGCCAGAAAACTGTATGTATGGGAAAAGCTCGTGCATCTTTTTTGTAAGAGCTTCAAAGAAAATTTGAGTCAAAAGTCTTTTAATTTCTATCAATTTCCATATTCGATCATATATTATAACATGTTTTCATTTTTGTCCTCAAAAGTCACCAGTGCTTTCATATTTTCAATATCCTTCATTAAATCAGCACTGCTAAAATTTCTCCACACAACTGCCTCCCTGTATATGCACCCGTCGTATGAAAAGATATACTTGAAAATGTTCGTGCCGTGCTTTCAAAATCTAGATCCCAAATCCAACACGTCAGGCGAAATTTGGAAATTTATCCTGTCAGAATTAAATATTTAGCCGAGTACAGTTAGTGTTTATATAGTTAAAGTTAAATCGAGACCGGAAAAGAGTTAGTTAAATAGAGGAGAACTCGGTGATCAACCATCAAAATGTCTTCACAGGTATTCACGATTACTTTTAGTGCTGTTATATTTCTAACAGCTTGACAAATATGTTTTGCATTTTTATAAATATTTACAGGTTTCAAAAACTTGATTGATTGTCACCATATTTTATTTTTTATTTCATTGGAATTAAATTGGTGGAAAAATTAATTGAGATTTATTTTGTTTATTATTGTTGGAGTCGGACGCTATTACAAAAGTTAACAAATGGGATGGATCAGCGATTAAAAATGCTTTAGATGATGCCGTACGTGATGTCCTAATCAAGAAATTAAATTACATTGAGAATTTCAATTTAGTTGATGGAAGATTAGGAATTTGTAGCATTGCTGTTGGAATTGCTATGCTTGCTCTGCTTTGGGATTATCTTTACCCATTCCCGGCCTCAAAGTATGTTTTATATTCAAATTTTTTAATTTACTTATATAGCAGTTTCTCATTTAAAATTTGAATTTTATGAATAATAATATTACTTATTGTTGCATCAATATTTTGTTTTTTCTTACTCTGAAAAGGGTTCTCTACATTATATATTATGCATTGAACAATGAATATATTTCTACATTTCATAATGGTAAAAAGTAATAATTTATGCAATAAAATTGTGTATTTTTTTTGTATAGGCCTGTCCTACTATTATGTGTATCAGCCTATTTTGTCATGATGGCTGTTTTGACAGTTTATACAGCATACATGGAAAAAGGAATTTTTGCTGTTGCAGTTCAAAAAGATCCAGCTGGAGTTGATCCAGAAATCAAATGGGAAGCTAGTTCTTACATGAAAAGGTAATAACTTACTTTCTTGTTAGTTTGTTACTTGTTGTTTAATTGTTAATTTCAAAATAAAAAGAATGATGTAAAAAGGCACCAAATTAATTCATAGAAAATAATATACGAGTTTAAAAGTAACGTGTAATGTTCTCATTTGTTTGATAGGTTTGATGACATTTACATTTTATCCTTAAGTTGTTTCAAAGGAAGTTCTTCAGTTAAAACAGCCGTATTTGAAAAATCAGTAGCAAATTTTTTCGACACTGAAGGAGTTTTACTACATGATTTACTTGAACCTGAAGTCCGTAAACTCCATGCAAACATTTTGTCCGGTAAAAAAGAAAAATAAAAACACAGATAATAGATCATATACAGTATAATAGGATATAACATACAACTATGTTCATCTATAAAAAGTGGGGATACATCAATATATTTGAGAAATTAAATTATTAATTATTATTATTGTACATTGTATGTTGTACTATTTACACGCATGATGATAATACAATATTTTATTTTATATATATGCCTGTCATTGTTATTCTGTGTTTTTATTTAAAATTTATTTGTATTACTACTATAATCATAGGTTTAACATAAGATAAGATTAGAGGATGAAACAATTATTATATTATTATTATTATTACTTTATGGTATAAGTATATTACCGAGTATATGGTTCCGATACTTGATCTATGTAAAAGAATATATTACTTGATTGTGTATACGTGTCTCGTATGTCGTATTTCATGTTACATAATATTCAATATTGTTGTTGCAATTATTGTGAGGTATTTTGTATGTATACAAATGGTAAAGATTTTTATATATTATGTAAGAATGCTATATTCAACTTTTTAGAAATGAATGGAACATTTTCCTTTTTCCTTTTATAATAATTATTATCTATTTTGTGAGACATCTCTGAAACGGAACTAACTTTTGTCTTTAACGTTTTAGGTTTGTAATAGAAATTATATATACTAAGATAAAACAACTGATTTAGTCATTGTTTGCTTAAAATATCATGCAACATTAAGTGGAAAATGTATTGAAGGGTTTTAGCGTGTAAGAGTGGTGAATATATAAGAAATAAGTTTTGCAAAATTTTTACTTCCAAAGAGTACATATATGAGACATATTTACCTAACTTTTTCAGTTTAAGTTACCTTTACTCTCAAAGCGAAAAATGATAATTTATTTAATAAAAGCTTTTAAACATCAAAGAAGTTGACGCTTTGAAATATTTTCTTTTTCAAATTACAGTGCATTTTCTGACAGATTATTATGCACCAAAGTAAAGTGAATTAATTAGTTTTTTTTACACACGTGGAACAGATAAGAGAGACAAAAGATTTACATGGTACATCTTTTTATTTGAAATGTGCATGCATCCGTCTAGACTCCAACTCTAGGAACGATATATTATCTTAGGGTTTAAGATTATTGCATTTTATTATTGAAATTACAAATGCAGCAGGAATAAGTAATAATAGGAGTTAAAATAACGCGTAATATGTTTTTTATAAAAACAGGCTAAACGAAAAAAAAGCTTAATAGCAATGATTAATGATGATGATGATAATTATTATTGTTGTTCTTCTATTTTATACCATGTGTAACTTGCCAAAAACTAAAACTAAAACTTGCTCAGTCTTAGGATAGATGACTGGTTTTTACTTTATTCATGTTCATCACATGATACGTTTCGTGACTACATGAAGTTTTGATCTTGATGCAAATCTCATCCATATACACAGGCAGAAAGATGGTAACATAATAATACGGCATATTAACTATGATAATAGATAATATTATATTATGGTAAGAATCTTTAATTCGCGTATCATGTAGCATATATATATACACTGTACACACAACATATATACCATACATGCATAATAATATACTTTGTCAAACTTTGGTAGGTATATCCTATCATAGTACGAATATATTCAGACTTGTTGTTGATCATCTTCAAAAATTATGTGTACATAATACCAGTATTCAAGTTTCATCTACTATTCATATTCAATACAGAATACAGCATAAAAGTCGGTCTGTCTTGTTACGAGACTCTTGTATTTATACTGCTTAAGTATGTATCCCGTTTTTAGTATGAAATGTAAATTAGTTACATGCATATTATACAGGACTTTCAATTGCCTTACGGTATATTACATGTACTTTAATTGGTTCAGACAGAAGTTTATACTAGAGTTGTCTCTATACATATTATGGTGTATGTATACTTTGTTCTCTGTTGTTAGGTACAGTGCAAAATTTGATATAATTTTGTTTGCATTTTCTCCACCTGCAGTTTTATACTTACAACGACAATGTATTGAATAATGAATAAAAGTACAAATTATTTTTCTTGGTAGTTTGAAGCTAGGTCATCTACTGTGGTTATTAGTTGTTATACAAGAAAATGTATTTCAAATACTGCAGTTTGGAGCAATTAGATTTTCTAACGATTCTGTAATAATATACAAATACACATTCCTTTCAATCAACAACGGAAAATACAAAACAAACTGCATTTTATTGCATAATAATCAGCATTACATGAATTGATTTTTTGCTATCACTGAGCTACTATTCACTATTTATTGTATGCATTTATTGTAGCTCCTTGTACATTATACATCTATTGTAGACTTTGGATAATGATATTATTACCCTTAAATCTCATTTTACTGACAAGCCAAGCCTACAAAGGAAATGTAAAAATGTAAAGGAAATCGATATATATGTACATGAAGTTTGACAGCGCTGTTGACCGTAGAGTGTAAAGCATAGTATAAAATACCATGTGATGTGATTTTCTTTGAAGAGAAAGAAAGAAAGAAATCAATCTGTACATAAATGTGTAGTCTGCACTAATGTACCATGTACTACTCAATAAATATCCAACTCATGAGTGGAACACTGAACAGTGAACAGCTGTTGGCTGTTGATAAAATATTATGCCAAGCAGCAAAGCATACATGCGAATCCTTCACAGGTTGAAAAATTTTAAAGGTAATGTTTTCTATACATTCCGCTTGTCTCATATATCAATAAATAATCAAGACATTGGTTTCAAAAGTCAAAATAAATACAAGTTGATACCCAAGTGCATGCTCCATGCTCAATGCTCAATGTACAGGTGTATTTATTTAGACTTCTAGGTTTTTTTTTGTTCTCATCATTCATCATCCCTTTTAAGTTCCTACATGAATACACTTTGTTTTTGCTTCTTTTCTGTCAATTTGTATTTTTAAAAAAATGTACAATCTAAGTACAATGTACAAATGACAAAGTACATACAACGAAATGACATGGATCAGTAGCGAAAAATAATAATTTGGAGGATTCAATTATCCTTATCATTTCAGGTTTTTGTATTTCATATGGAATATGGAATCCCAATGATTCCAAATGTCATTGTATAATAATTACACTCTTGTCATTTAGGTAAGTTGTAGGAAGAAAATAAAGGGATTCATTGAGAAACCGCTCAGACTTTTAATAGTACCATACCAGTATGACAATTTTTGCATTGTGCTTTTGCTTTTAAGTTTTATTGTACATTTTTTGTGATGT
>JAQGBH010001577.1:0-31154 GCA_034698265.1 Sminthurinus aureus | reverse complement strand
TTGCTAAAATTTTAAGCAGTACAGGGGGGTCGAAAAGAAGTACTGTCCTTCCTAAAGCAGTACGTCTGGCAAGTATATGTATAATATGATGTTCATATCTTTCGTCAATACGTTTAACTGTTCAAAATCTATTGTCCAAGTGGTTACTATGAACTCCCAAGTATCACGTTACACATTCAAACATGGAGTTGAAAGTATTTCAATGAGCTTGCTTTGACGTACATCGAGCCTTGGCTAAAAAAACTCAAATAAATAAAAGGATATAAATCAATATAACAAATTCAAAATTGTAATTCGAGATGTGGACTAAAATTGAATTTCCACGAACACTAAAGATGGTTTTACATTGAGGTCACAATAATCTGAGAGAAAACTAGGATGGAATTAAGGTATTACAGATAATACAAATACACAATGTAATGTAATAACTACCACGAACTGTCATAGTAATACATGTATTACAAAGACTACGTAGTGATTCGATAGAATTTTCTTAGAAATCTCTTAAAATCCTATACATACCCATTAATCAGCTTTCTCATCAGGTTTCTATTTGTGTTGATATTTTTGGTTTCGAAAGTGCAAGTGCAAAAAATATTGACTTTAGCTAAAGTTAGCATAGCTCTTGCTAGCGTCCAAAGTACAAAGTTTATTTGTTGAGCGTGTACAATTAGCTTTTATAATGTCATTAATGTAAAGTCCTTGTCTGCACTACGGACATGTGTATGATGTATGTAATACTTTTACGCTCATCCAAACCCATATTTTGTCATTCATACATAATAAATAATAATAATCATAAATGCATCATTATGATTACAAGTACATAGTACATAGTACATAGTACATAATGTAGTGGGCACTGTAATATATACATTTTGTGTGATGTTTGGGTTCGGATGATGGACAAATAGATGGACATTTGAAGGCGCCATATAACATATAAATAAATGGTGAATTTCATTATCTTAATCCAGCTTGCGCTACAACTTGGAGTAAAAATAATAAAGCTGTGTGGGTGTAGAAAATTATTACAAAAAAAAAACTATTGCTACATTTATACTCGAGAAATTTGCAAGCTTTCATATAATATACATATATGTATACGTTACAAATAAATATTATCACACATAAAAATATACAGAGAACTGTACAAGCATTATTCAGTTCCAAACGAGTACCTGTACACTGTACATCAATTTTATATAGACAGTGTAAGCGTTGATTTGTTTGGTTAAGAACATGAGTTCAATTCTCTACCTAAACATAACCATTGAATTTTTCTTCCTAGTGTAAAGTTTATTTTTTGATTTGTTACAAAGTTACAAGTATACACTTCATTGCTCCATGCTCAAATATTCAGTATAAATTCACATGTATAGAAGCTATATATATTTTGAACAACAGGGGCAGAATAAAATATTAGACTGCTTCTAAATTACATGGCTTTATTCCTGTTGGACAGCTGAATGAGAACGAGTAAATGGAGAGGAGATAAATTTGGAATGCTACATGATAAAATGAGACTGAAATGAGACTGAAACACAGTATACATGTGGCACATATACATCTCGTGAAATAACGAGAAAGCGAGAAATAGAAAAGTTTATACTATAGTTGATTTTTTTTGTGTCCGAATTACATACAGACGAAATTTGAACAGTTTTAGTAACAAGAATAAAAGGAAAAAAAATTCAAAAGACAAAAAATCAAAATGTTTTATTGACATTGTTGGACTTGATTAGAGGTAAAGAAAGACATATATATATAAAATTTCATGTGAGGGTTTCTTCCTTTTGGTCTAGTGGCAGATACTAGCAGTAATTCAGACACAAAAAGTTGACACAATCATCTACCAAGATTTTTCCCCCGAAATCTCCCATCGAGGATTCAACTTTGTGAGAACCAGAACCTAGTTTAGACACCGTAGAAACTTTCATATTATTTGTAGAACTGGTGAAAGAATAAAAGTTGAAGTAATATGAGTTTCAAACGTACAAAACGGAATAGTACAATATCATAATATATCCTGCATTTGGATGTCAGAGAGCACAAAATTTTATATGTAATGAATTTATGGATACTCCTTTTATATATATGTATTAAAATTCCCTGCAAGTCGTCGTAGCTTTTTATACAGTTTTTATTCTTGTGACCAAAGAAAAAAAAACTAACTTGAAGTGACTGAGAGTCAAATTTCCACCGAAGCGGAAAAAAAGTTTATACGAACACAGAATAAAGCCATTTTCATTTTAGTATAGTAACCATCATGTAGCCAACAAAACTTGAATCAGAAAAATAACATTTTACAAGTGGAATATTTAAATGTCTGAACCAAGTACACATATAATATATACAAAAATCTAATGGTAATCCCCAAGATACAAATGTGTAATGTAATTGAAATGAACAGGAGAACAGAAGCATGAGTTGAGCTAGTCAAGACGAAGAAAAAAGATTGAATAACTTAGTACTATACAACTAATAATAATAATACCAACTAATGAAACGACGTCAACTTTCAAAGTTGTGTGACTCTTGTTCATTCTTTTTCTACTTTTCCTCGTCTTGTTGACCATGGCCAAATTTTAAAACGAATCCTCTACTTTGTGAATGTCGCATGCATGTATAAAAAATAAAATATATTGTGTGCAGTGAACATGTACATTCAAAGAAAAAAAAATGATAATAATAAGAAAATCAAGATAACATCCCGTGTGAACTTGTAGAACATATGATACAATAAATGATGATAATCTTCTTTATTTGCATGTACATAGATAGGACACAACACAACAGTAATCTCTTGTTATACATTAGAATACATTCTAATGAAATGGAAGTTGTATCAGTATGGATGTATGTTTGAATATTTATATAAATTACACAGTGACTGATGACGATATGGGCAATAAAGCTGATGAACCACCAAATGTCATACCATGTAGCTGCATTTATGCAAATCTACGTAAATTATGCTCATATAAAATGTATTTGAAAATGCATTTACATCAACATAAAATATTTTACTTTTTAATGGTATAGACTCGGATGAATCCTCAACAATTAGTCCAGTCACATTATGTAATAGTAATGGTTATAGTGTATACAAGTAGCTTTGAATAATGTCAAGACTCACTACACACAGAGATTTATTCCCAGTGGCTTGACAATTTTGAATTTTTTGAAGGAGACTGTGATATAATATATAATATAATATTATGCTTAGCGTTAACATTAGCTAGTATAGAAATACATACGCATAGCTATGGTCCACAAAACTGCATCATGCATTATCCTTTATTCTCACATTCTAAATTCTTGGATCGTCTTGACAGAGCAGGAATCTCAACTCATCATCAACTAACAAGTATGAGCTAACCTTTGACTTTTTCATGCATCTTTAATGTAATCTTTGCATGTACAAAATATACGTACTTATACTGTCTCCTTGTTACATGTATGTAAAGTGTATAAAGTTACAGCACAAAGTTTATGATGTGGTAGTAGTAGTGTCTACTCACCATAATTCCTGATTCCTATTCAATAGTATTTGAAATATATTAAAACACATTAAACTATCTGACTAACTTGACAAAGTCTTTACTTTGTCCAACGCCGTCTCGACATTTCCCCTTTTTGCACAGCATTAAAAAGTCTAAAGCAAAGCAGTAAATTTTACAAACAAACAACTAACCAACTTACTTACTTACAGGTAGGTAAAACTATCGAGAGAGAGATATGTACACAAAAATACTGGAATCTACTGTTTCATCGTCTAATATTTCACACAGAACTCGTTCATAAATCAATCGGCATTCAACTCTACACGTTTATGCAAGGTTGTATATGTATTTAAGTAAGGAAAAATCTACATGCGACACGGGACATAGGAGTTTCTCTCCAACGAGAAAAGTATTTCAATTGACTCTAATGTTTATTTAATTATCCAATAAAATACTACGTTGGTGGTGAAACTACGACAAAATGTTTAAAAGTCTCGCGTAATTAGACAATTATACGAATATTGTATTATCGTAGAGTAAAATGCAAACGTTTTGTAAGAAAACAAAGCAAGGAAACTGTATATTTAAAATTTAAAACCAGAATAACAAGAATTAACATTTAGAGAGCAAAAGACATTTTCTCCTTGTTTATATATTATGCATATTTATGATAGACTACTTTAAATGCTAAATTCTCAAGTTTCTACCTCAAGTTTATGTACAATATTATACGAACAAATATTTTACATTAAGAATAACACTGCTTGTCTATATAGTATTTAGAGCTCTGAAAAGAAGCTCTGTCTTCTGTCTATTCTTGTAATTAGTAACTTCTTACTAACTAAGCACAACAAAGGTTTACAGTGTAGCAAACCTTAAACATAATACACTTTTTTTGCATTGTTAAAAAATAGTACTTTGTAGTCTGCTGCACATTTTTTGCAGTTACCGAGAAGGAAAACATGTTAGAAAGGATTCTCGGAAAAAATTAAGTTAGGAATGACCTTTATGCGGAAAATTGTCAAGATGTTATAGCTATACGAATTATTTACCATTTTTAATCGTATCATTCATATCATATACCATCCAAGTGTGTTTACACGCATTCTTGCACAATTGATTTTCTAATTATGTGTATAATAATTTCCATTAGCAAGCGGCCTTTTTTTTTCAAAAATATTCAATATCACCTATGTACGTACGCTGTCAAAAATACATGCATGAGTAAGTTGTACACATACGCGTGTGTATAAAAATGCTAACGCATAGAATTTATATCCGTCACCCTCAATTTCTGGTTTGACCTGAAAACAATTTTTCCCCCGGTAACATCTTACTTTTTTACTACTGACCATACAGAAGGTACGTACGTGTTCGGTTATTACATATATTTGAAAGTCCTATAATACTATGCCGATTTTATAGACATACTGTATTTTAATTTAAGAGGGACATCTAAACTCTAAACACACATACACACATGAATGTTTATCATCCTTATATATATATTAAGGCATTTGATATACATGTACATAAACACATCAACTGGTGAAACTTGAGAGTTTTGAAGATTATTCTTCATTTCCTGATACAACTACTCACTGGTGGTCTTGGTACAATTCAATAATACTATTAACATTAACTACTTGATACGAAAATGTGCTCCAATATGTCGGTATCGGTACAATTTTAATGACTGTCTCCACTAGTAATATTTCCTCTTACATTATTAATAGTATAAATATATATCTACGGTCGTTATGCAGACTTATCTGTATCTTAATGTCACATCTTGCTTTCTAAGTTGAATTTTTCATCCTCCATTCTTTTTCTTTTCCCCCTCTTAGAATTGCTTTCTCAAATTATTTCATTTATTTTATTTTAACCTTATCATTTCTTTGCCTGTTGTTTTGGAACAAAAAAAAGAAGAAATTCTCTCAGAGGATTGAAATAAGTCGAACTAGAATGCATTCCCACCCACAAAATTTTGGTTTGGTATACAAATATACTTGTAGAAGTATGCATGTAAACGACACTAATGAGAATAAAGTCTAGCTTGTAGATTGACGTAATACATATTATACAATGGGGCAGTATGTTAAGTACAAAACAATAATATCAACTCCACTTCATACTTTTTTCCTTTTAATATTTGTCTAGGAAATAATTTTAATGTGCTCTTCAAAATTCTTAAGTAAACTACAAACTTTAGAATGACAATGTCAATGACAATGAAAAAAGAGTAAAGGTAAAAAACGTGAACAAGGGAATTTTTAAATAACTCCCCCCCCCCCCCCCCATTTTTTTATAGAGCACATAGTCCATGGAAAGGTACATATGACTTTACGGATGTATGAAAATAACTGGAGGAGAGAAGTGAAACATAAGAGAGAAAGACAGAGAGAGAGAGAAATTTAGAAGTAATGGATAATGGGTACGAGGGTAATGCAAAGAGACACTGAATCGATTTGCTGGCTGTTCAGGCCATTAAATAAGTAATAAATACTGTTGTAACGACGTTACCTTACTACCGAGCCCGACTTTTCAACAAGAACAAAAATGTACATACGCAGACATATGTACGTAAAAACTAGATGAGTACATCTATAGTATATCTATCCATCTATCTATATATACATCACTCCAGGTGAAAATCAGTAGGATAAATCTACAAATGTTGTTACACATATACATACAAGTATGCATGTATTGTGTTGTACGGTACTAGAGTATAGTATCTGATCTATGACTAGGTGTGTTTTTGAGAGAAGGATAAAAGTATGACTATTATCTATATCTGTAGAGATATTTTTAACTCCCTCATCAATGTAAGTCAATGTAATCCACCTATATCCATAAATTACATACATACCATGCTCGTTTCACTATCACTGAAAAACAGCAAGCAGCAAAAGTTGTGGATGGTATAGTAACAATAATAAGAAAACTACAAAGCAATAGAACATGAAGGATATAGACAAGAATTATAACCTTTAGAGACCAGAAGCTGAGTTGGAGCAAAGACATTTTTTGACAATACTTGATTCTCATAACAGGACACATAAACAGAAAAACTATCATTCTATTATTCTACTAGAAAGTATAAGTAAGCAATAGTATACTTCAGAATGAATTTTTCCTCCAGTTCTTTGGTTCTCACTACTCTTCTTTACCAAGAGGAATTTACGGTATGGTCAAGCATACACAGAAAACACAGAAAAATTTCGTCTACAATAATTATTGTAATACTTGTATCTTACACAACTTGGAACCAAATTCAATTATTCCAGCTATCACTGGTCATAGGCCATAGCTATTGTTGTCTCTTTTCCTTTCTCCTTTTTCATGCAATCGTAATTTTGTATGCTAATTTTTGTGATTTTTTTTATTTTATTTTAAAAAAGTCAACTGTCCTTCAAATTTTTACATATTAATCATCAGGGAATCGCAATATTATTATATATTATTATGGAATTCAATTACAAAGGTATGTGTGCGTATAGCGTACAAATTTCTCGTCCAATTGATAAAATATACAAACCATAACCACTAATAAAAGATACTGAATTACTTTTAAAGCATATGTGCATTATCAAATATACTTGTCTCTTTTCATATGGAAAAATATTTTTATACAAGTATATATTCTGTGAGTTACAGAGCTTGGAAATAGAATTTAACGTATTTTAACGTCAAACATATGTACCGTAAATTTTTAACAAGTTCAAGTCACTACAGCTATACGGATTCAGCTACATTCAAGATTTTTGGGTAACTTGTGTTAAGATCGGCCAGAACGAGAGAAAGAAAAAATAGAGAGAGAGAGAGAATGAGAGAGAGAACGTAGACCACCTGAAAATGTTACAATGCAGACATATAAATCAGGCAGGGTCCTTCTTCTTGTTGTACAGACTGAAGGCACACCGACTTTTTTCTCTCTCGAGCTTCTTTTTTTTCCTTTAAGTTTTTTCTTATTTGGTATTATTATTATTATTACTTTTGTTACTCCTATACCGAGTACGGACTTTGCTAGGCGGTAACTTGGCGTTGGTATACATACCTACTACTGATATGACCAGTGGATATGCACCAAGTCACAACACATGTATATTTAGGTATCTCCTGTGTACATACGGTTACATACATGCACTCTACCATTCAGAATCATCGTATTGTCTTCTATTGTGTGGGCAAGTTTCCTCCTAGTAACTTCTTAGACGATGTTTTGTTCATGTTCATATGATCCTTCCTTCCTTCCCATTACTTGTATTCTACTTGTAGAACACAACACGAGTAGGTAAGTTCTTGATTCTTATGTACTTCTCTCTTTCTCTTTCTCTTACTGTGTTAGATAAGCTGAGTGATACAATCATTCAACATTATAATGTGGTAGAATATATGTATTTTCATGGAATTTTCATATTTTGTATTTAAATATTTATATGTGTGTGCTTATGCTTATACCGACATTGAAGTTCAGTTTCACTTTTCATTCTCCCTCAAACTAGCTACAAGCTACACGTGAATAAATAATAATAAAAACAAAAATTTGAAATCTCTAAACTTCATCAAATCAGTTGCCTAGATACGAATTCATGAGAGAAAACCCCTATCTCTCTGTTTTTCTTTGTCACATCTTATCCAACCTTACTATCAATTAAGATATCGTATCTTAAGCAGGGAGAGAGAGAGAGAGAGTTTGCTTGATGACCGTTCGTCTGGCTCGGTCTATCTCATCACCTTTTCCTTACAATACTTGGTACGATTCTTCCCTACATTCACTGTACACAGCTTTGTTGGATTTACTGAAAAATCTTCTAACTTCTACAAGGCTGTTGTTATTTTATTTTTTTTCATTCTCAATCATGTTCTTTAGTTTGGAACCTACATATTTTTGTACTTTTTTTTTGGAAAGTCTAAAAACATATTGTAGACAAGCTTTATCTCATCACGAGAAGAAGTAGGAAGGAGAAACAGAGCAATGGATACATAGATATAGATCGTTACTTTCCACAAGTTTTTTTTTCTCCTCCGTCAAAATTTTTCAAGAATGTAGATGTCTCGAAGATTGGAATGAACGATTTCTTTTAGTCAGCGTTTGTAGCCAAGTTGTATCAAGCTGATTAAGTGCACCAACATTTTTCTATGTTTCATTTATTTTTATGGAGTTCTCCACAACTGCCGTATGACTTATACAGCAATGTCCAAACTTAATTTGTCGTGTTTGTTTTTAAAGGGATCGTACCAAAGACACAAAACTTGTGTGCTTGTTGCTTGTGTCAGAAAGTAACATCTTAATCATTTCACTTTAACTTTCTTCTCCGTTGTACTTCTACCTTTTCTCTTTTACACAAAATTTTGAAATTTCCAAGTATCGACTTGTCCCCAACTAAAATGTTATTATTACATTCCATGTATCGTAGTTGAATGTTTTAAAACTATAAATTTTCTATATAATTTTTCCGTTCATGATTCCCGGTTTTACAAAACTATATATGAAATCACCTACATTCATCGTTTCATAATTTCATCAATGAAAAAGTGGGAGCAGACGACAATATGAAACAATATGAAAAGGTTTTTCCAACCTTTCAACCTTTTCAAGCAATACATAAAAAAAATACAACACAACTGTTTGTATTTCAATAATAATTTAAAATGTAATCACGCATTCTGCGAAAGATTTTCACACTCAGATGTATGCAATTTACAACAACAATTTTTAGTTTGTAAATAAAAACCATCAGATATACACTTACATATCTTGTCTTTGCCCTCTGATTACAAGTTGAACAAAGTACAATAGAAAACTCTTTTTCAACTTGGATCCTTCCGTTAAGGTTTTTCCAATTGTACAAAGATTGGAAAGAATTATATATTATTACCTCAAACCAGGCATCACAGAATGTGGTACATTTCACACAATGTTTATGAATTTTCCAATCAAAACAGTTTTATACCTTTACATTTTTACATGGATAAAATGTAATGTACTAGGAGGAAGTAAGTCCATATATGAATGTGTATAAATCTGTATATCTGTATGAAAGTGTATATTATCTTAGACATTGATATTTTGTTCATGAATGAACATTAAATGCATGGTGAACAATAATATAACAAGGGATAAATATGTAGGAACAGTGAATAGTGATAGAATTGAAAAATAAAGAAGCGGCTTCACAATTCACAGATTAGAAGAACTGAAAAGAACGAAAGATGCAGAGTGTGTATAACGAGAGATGTTGACCATTTGTCATAGAAAAGAGCCGATTCATGGTGCGACATGTACGAATGGTGTACCGTACACGAAATTTCGATCTTCTCGAATCAAGTACTGCTCCAACACGTTAAGCGCGCCGGTATTTCCTACCATTTTTTTCTCTGTCTCTCTCACTCAAATCTTTCTTCTGTCTTTCCTTTCTACACAAGATTGCTAGCCCGCCTGCCTACTTACTTACTTACTAACATATATATATATATGGATACATGTACATATACAGTTCAATGATGATGATGATGAACTGAAAGCTAAATCTTTTCCTCTTCTAGACGCCACGCTAGGCATCTTTACAAAGAATATTTACTAGTCAGAATCACTGAGCAGAAACAATGCGTAACTTTTCCAGACTCCTTAGGAATACAACTTGTCAGCTCAAATGGTTAAATACTAATAGAAGATACCAATAAGCTATTATATTTCACTACATAAAAAACCCTCAAGTTATACACCCTAAATATGTACATGTATAACGTACCATGCTCATCTTTTTACACTATTGACTGTGTATGTACGGAATCACCTTGAATAGCCTATAACCACATGAAATTACATTTACCGATAAACTGAGGCTAAACTAAAAGTCAAAGGGTTCCTAGTCTCTATTGTGATGTGATTCTTTAGCGTCCATCCAAAATTTCAGCTCTAACCATCTATCTTTCAGGTGATATATATTTAACCTTCTACAGACAGTACATAAAATAAAAATGAAAACTTATTGTTAGTTGAACTCATCAATGTTATTACTCTTTGACTACAGAACAGAATTTGTACAGAAGTGGCCTCCTTGTCGTTCAATTATGTTCGTATGTTGGTTTACATGTTCCTTAATTTGTCTCCATGCAAGCCCATATGCATGTACAAATAAACAAACAAGACAATGAGTAAATAAAGAAACCGAAGAAAATTCCTATATCTAAACACATTTGTGCGTATATATTGTGGTACATCCAAAGAAATATAAATGGAAGAGAAAAATATTCAAAAAATTGTACTTTACATCTTCTTTATGTAAAACTATAAAATCTAAACCATTACACTTTTTATCCAATATTTTGTGTACATCAGAAATAGAATACATCAATCAATGTTGCAACCACAATTTAAAATATTATCTGGCGTACTGTACGAAAAAGTTCTCGCCATACTGACTACACACGACACTGAATATAGGAATATAGTCAAATCAACTGTACTCTCAGAGTTCAGCAAAGGCTAAAGATACGTGTGCGTAGTTACAATGGTTCATGATGAGAGTGAACGAGAGAAATTATATTTCTGTTTAGCTCAGTAGTTTCTCTCTCTCTCTCTCTCTCTCTCTCTCTCTCTCTCTCTCTCTCTCTCTCTCTTTCTACTGTTTAACATTTAACTCTTTACTTTCCTTATTCACTTATTATCTCTCTACCAAATACACAACCGAGTACCGAGTTAGAAACTACAGACACACACTTTTCGGCACGCATCATTTTGAAATTCATCTCAGGTTTGAAAAAAAATTAATTTGATTCACAGCAGTATCATATCAGAGAGAATACAGCAGCACTGACAGGATTCAAACTTATATAAACCATCATCACCACTACTACCACAAAAATCGTCCAGCATCTATTTTTCCCTTTCTGATAGTCAGCCAATCACTTATGCGCACATTAAACATATATATGCTTCGTCGTCCGCCACAAAAAAGGAAGAAAACTTACATGTACAAGATTTTGAGATGTCTACACCAAAATATTACATCTTAAGAATAAGTATAAGAACAATTCTGTTCTCCGAGATTTTAGGTACATTACCATTCTTTATATGCCTATCACCATTTCACAGTATTTTACATGTACAATGTAGATCTTTAAAGTTTTTAAAGTAGATCTTTTGAAGTTTTTTTTTTTTTACAAATTACATAAAGTGAGTAAACTAGTGGTCGAGAAAAATTATTATGCTACACATATTATACTATATACTGTTATGTATTATGTTCGTCGGTCAGTCGGCACACGTGTAAGTAAAAAAAAAGAAGAAAGAAGTTCAACAGAATTTATTTGGGCATAAAAACGTATTATATAAATAATACCATAGAGGTGTTTTATGCAGTAGTCGAATACATAAATAAATACACAATTTAAATTTATAACATTATAAATATCCCGATACTAGTATGTGTAGTCAAGAGGGAAAATGTTTTACGATACAGACTACCCTTATTTATGCAGAAATTGGCTAGTTCTTTATTTCTTTTTTTTGTTTGCATAAGAAAGGCATTATGGTCACCCCATCAGGTCCACTTACGCTGAGAGTCACAACGAACAAGCATAATTCACGTAAGAGTTTGACCTTTGCACATAGTACATGTACTATGGTAAGTTTTGTTATAGGATTTAACGTAACGAAGGGGGGAGGGATTAAAATTACGAGTTTGTTCCCCCTCTTTTTATAAAAATGTACAAACATGTACGACTTCACATAAAATAGGATATATTCGACACGTATGAACATATCATATGAAGACAAACCCACTAACTCGTGTTCGGTCTATCCTGTTTCCTCGGTGTTCATAACTCATTTCATTAATAATATAAAAAGAGGAAAGAACACAGCAGTAGCGTGTGTGTACGTTTGAACCTCAACACATTTCGACATTATCATTAATTTCTTGGCTCTATACCTATGTTATTGACCATGGTAATGGAAATAAATTGCGCAGCGATTTCTATCTAACCAAAGTGTTCAAAAAACAATTTATGAAACGTAAAAAAAAGTTGTAAGCGCTGGTTCAAAATTACTTCCTTGAAATTATAAGTGATTTCTTTAGAGACTACCAGGGTAACAAACATTTTACACTAGGTTATCAACAGCTTTAGAAACTTACCTAGCTAGAAAATTCACTTAATACAAGAAGGAATTACACATTACAGATATACATATTATTAAATAAAAGAACTTTCTTTTACACATAAAAAATCGACTATGAGCTTTGGTTGAAGCATGATAATATTTCTCTCAAAATGTAACTACTTTATTTTTTCATGTACAATGTAAACCGTGGAGAATGGAGAACATTGTTTTTATCAATACCATAGCATTTTCGAACCACTGTGACCAAATTATACTGCGTGTGATATGCATATTGCATAGTATAATGTATACTGACGGTCATTCAACAACAAGCTGTGATACGATTTAATCTTTTACCTATTTTATCTGCGGCCAGCTATACTATTTTGGATTTCATTCACTACACAATCGGCAGCTTCTTTTACTGACCGGCTTATCATTAAATTTGAATATATGTTTCATGAAATCAACCAGCACAACGGTAATGAAAACCAACGAAAAATACAAAAAATTATTCATATTTACCATATGATAAGAATATCATTGTACATTTTAGATACATTGTATGTTGTACATGTACAGTTTACAATGGTATTTTAATGATGTATTAAATACAAATACTTTTTTTTGTAGAAAACAAAACTCGAGTATGTAAAACATAAAAAAGGCAAACCTACAAATACACTGCAGTATATTAGTAATAAGTAACAAATGCAGTTAAACGAAAACAAACTTTGCTTGTAAAACTATAGGCCAATCCATCCAAGTCTATCTTTACCAGATCATCTTTTCATTGTTCACAAGACAAAAAACAAAAAAACAAAACATTGACATTTTTATGTGAACATGTAAAATGTACAAAAGTAATCAATACTATAGAAAAAACCTACTTTTGATGTGCTACTTTGAATGTGTTCTATAATATTATGCAAGAAAATGGTCAAAAGATTCCAGGATCAAATTTTTTTATTCAATTGTAATCTTTATGCACAATGCACATTGTTCATAGACTTAAGAATCTAGCTTTTGTCTACATGTACTTTTGATTGTTTAAGTATTTTACATTTATGTACATGATACAGGACGATATTCAGATGTATATTATTTATATATACCTATATCTCCCTATAAATTTATCTTTATTCGTTGAAGATAAGAAATAAAGTGCATTCAGAGTTAGTCGAAACACAGCACCTCTAACCATATTAACAGAGACCATGGATATCTAAATGGTCCGTTCAGATATCCTTTATTGTAGATTTCGACAATTTACATTGTCTCAGAGCAATAAATAATCTGGTAGACTAAAATCATGTCATCGAAAACCGACGTGAACTTTAATACTTACTCAAGTCAGCAACAAAAACTGCATAGGACATGAATGATCACAAGTCAATAGTAAAGTGACACTGATTCTATTACCAATACCAGTTATTTTATGATAACCTTAAAATCCCCGCTTTAAATTTTAAAAATAGCAGCTAATTATAACATTTGAGCTCCACATTTTACTATTTGCAATAATCAAAATATTTAACTTCTCCATGTTTTATTTCCTCTTCTCCAACTGAAGTAGTAGATAGGTACAATATTTTAGGATGGTAATAGTTACCAAAATATTGAGTGCCCAATATATACACTATACACGGCAAATACTTTAATAATTGTAAATGCAGATGAAAATTAAAAACAGATATTAAATCAAAAGAACAAATACATATTTTTTTGACGGTGTACCTTGGAACTTTTTAATGGTGGACATTACATAAGTATACAAATCTTTGAATCTCAACAATTTTTCCTCCCAAAAGGAATGTATTTAGAACAACAACTTCAAGAAGTAAGGAAGATCCCTTATGAAATTCCACGGTTAATTTTAGTAGCATCTTTGGGAGAGCCTTTAACATCACTTTGAAAATTTATGCACCACGAAAGAAAAATGACGGCATGTGTGTGTGTGTGTGTGTATCTGTGATGTGTATTTGTATTTTTCACTCTTTCTTGGTCTTTCTCCTTTTCTCTCACTCTGTATGCCTTCAACGTAAAGTGTAAAGTGAATGAGTGTTTGTGCTCACTTTATTTTACTTTACATTATATTATTATTTTGTTGATTCCTCCTTCTTCGTCCACTGGTGAATCCAAAACAAGTGAAAAGTAAAGTAAGAGTACTCATGGCCTTCTTGACGATAACTGCTGTGCTACCTTCTTGCCATCATGGTGTAGTTTTCTTTCCCTCTCTCACCCTGTCTTCCATTGCCCATGACGTCTGTGCGTGGTGTTACTTATTTTGACTTGCTCTCACTGCCCACTCAAGTTGAGCATTTTTGAAAAGTTTGTTACTACAACCATACAGTAACAGTTCCAATACCAAAATAAACGTCCTTTTCTGATGCTCAAAAAAATTGGAATTTAGTATACAATATACTGAATTACCTTTTATTCAACACAATGTACGTTGTTTATGGAAAAAAGGTGAAGAGAGAGAGAGAGAGGAAAAACTCCAGGGAAAATCGAATTCCTCCGTACAAATCTACTCCGTTTTTGTTTATATGTACACAGGCAGATCAATTCTCACCTATCATCATCAACTCATGCAAAGACCATCAAAAAATAAATGGACAGAGAGAAGCCACTCACTTTTACATTAACCACAACAAAGCATACAAAATAACCTTTCAACATCTGCATCTAATGACTATAGCATACTTAGTGTGAGAGAGAAGAAGATTTTCCCCCAACTTTATCATACTATTTCCCTACATATTTCATCCCTAATACAAACATATTTCATATTAAATTATACTATTGTAAATTCAACTTTGTCTTTTGCCGTTGACGTTTAGCATGTATTAGTTCTGTGTGCATTAAACAGGAAGAACTCTCTGTTTATACGAGAATGAGGAGATGAAACTATGGATATGACAATGACAATGACACACACACACAAAGTACGGGGAGAAATAAATTTCCCATGTACAAAAATCACACTCTTGGAGTTACTAAATCAAAATTACCGCTTGATCTACGAAATATGGCTATCAAATACATGTACATAAGCACTTACGTACGTAACTTTTATATTGAATTCTAAAAGAGAAGGAGAGAAAAGGAGTAGTAAATAATTTTTCTACGCCGTTCTTGAAATGTTTACATGTACAGAAAACACAAATGTTGAATGTGTTCACTTAGGCATTTGACAAAAGAAACTTATCAGATAAGAACCCCATATTTCCAAAATTGTATGCTCATTTAATAATCGGAATAGTTAATAGAAAACTTGTAAAACTTTTCATGAGTATACACTAAATGCATTATGAGCGGCATCATAAAACTAACGTTTGAAAGAGCAAATGGTTGAACAAAAGATTTATCACCAAAATAATAACTACATGCATCGGTATAGTAGTTATTAAGTAAATAAAATAATCGTATAAAATGACTAGTGATTACTACATTTTACACAAATACCATTAACTCTGGGATGGTGAACCATCCCAAAATGTGAAATATCAAATCTAATCATTTGTAATTGTCAGCATTCAAAGGTAGAATAACGTAGACTATCTTCAAATCATGCATAGGAAAAATTCAAATAGTCCTATGTATACGTATATATTGTTAAAATAATGCATGGAATCATTTCCGCTCACACTTGTAATTCAAGTCAAAGAACGCATACGTTATGTTAACTTTTTAGTCGTAATGGTAGACATACATAAGCTCCATTTAGCAGCATTCATAACAAAAAAAGTACTTTGGTTGATTAATTGATTCCGTAGGTTACGTGAGCAACTTATAACAACAATAAATATACCTATATATGTATAATGTACAATGTGAATTATACATAGATATGTACATATACACAAATTCGTAGAAACTTTTAAAGTAAAATATCATAAAAATGAAATGCTACTACAAACTAAACAGAGAATTTATAATGATTATAAAACTGTACTTTACTGTTCAATGGATGCTGAATAAATGGCTAACATAAAAATTTTAAAAGGAAATGCACTTAAGTTTAAGTTTTTGGGATTTTGTACTTGTGTCATAACTTGAAACATAATCATATATTATGGAAATAATCTTTAAAAATTCATAAACTAATATGTATATAACAATAGCATTTTCCTCATCTTTTCACAGAATACAGCCGACTATCCAGTAAAACCCAAGTAGGTAAGTAATAACGAACAATTAAAATATTTAACATTGTAACATTATTTATGTGTATTCTCCTGATTTAAGTCGTTTATAATACGACAACAAAAGATTCTACAAAAAAAAAAAAAACAAAGTAGTAGGCGAATGTAATGAACTGTATAATATTCATTCCCATATAGCATCAGGTAACTAACGCTCAAACTAAAGAAGACAAAAAAGAGTATCCAATAAAATGCAATATTCATGCATGTATAATGGACATAACACCTTAGAGAATTTTCGAATCTAGTTTTCCTTATCATTATAATAGCAAAATGATTGAACAGGTACATTTTGTTGAATGATTACAAGTATACTAATAAAATACAAAAAATTGATGTTGTGTTGATCATAAACATGACCATGATGTCAAATATACAGCAAATTGAGAGTTACAAAAATCCAATGAGCTAAATAATTCCAATGAATACAGAGAATTTTATTATTACTACGCAGGTTATAACATACAAGTTGATTGTCTGATGTGTTTTTTTTTAGTATAAATAGATATGTACATACTTTTTTGCATACACAAGATTATTCTGAAACCAATACAAAACACCTATCCCTTTTTCGTTACGCTACTCTGGCTATAATGTACAGCAATGACTGCAAGAGAAAAGTGCAAGCTACTTTAGCAATCCAACCTAGACTGGGCCAATTTCATAGAAGGACAAGAATAAATGAACTGGGAATAGATCAAGTTGCTAATTGCTTCAGTGCTGCAGTCACAGATAGTAAATATATATACCAAATTCTCTTTCAAATAAAGTACTTACATGAATGTGTGCGTTTTCAATGATAAAGACTGCGTAGCAACAGTAGCTAAAAAATTTCCCTCTCCAATTCTATGTGTACATTTGCCATTCTGAATAATAACAATAGCTTCATTCACTTCCGTACATCATTGTAATCATAACTCATAACGAACAGATTAGCAAGTTTCATAAACACTCGTGAACATTCCTTTAAACCGTCTTATCTCTCTGAATATGTACATTTCATGTATACTTTGACATAGACAGCCATCGCAACATGTAAAGGACGTAAATTCTATACTCATCAGTGCAAATATACAGCAAACCAATGTCTGTGTTCTCATCTTGTTGTACATTGTGTGATATGCTCATATGAATACATGTATTTACAAAAATATTTGTACAAAAAAGCTGAATATGTACAATGTGAGTCAACTAGTCAAATGATTTCAACTGCACAGAATAATTTACTATACTGCATACAAAGTAACTCAAAAGAGTAGTTGCCCACAGATACGCTCTTCTATAGTTTCCACAGATATGCTAATTTTCATTTTCTGCCTTCCACGATTCGAGACCAAGTTACCTAGATACATTCATATCATTTAGATTCTTTTATTATTTCCCTTTTACACATGTGTACGTATACATATGACATATGTACAAATATACACACTCATAATTTACTACTACTTTTTCCTCATTATTCTTCTCATTAGACCAAATTGCTATACTCACTCAATTACAATCGTAGACGAACTTTAACATTTCCAATACGAACACTAAACAAGCCTCAACTGAAGATCATGATTATTTAAATTTTTATGTCTATAGAAAACTTTCAGAATTAGAACTGGATGAAATGAAGTTGAAGGTAGATCCTACTAGTGAAAATAAAATCACTTACTTTTAAAGTAAGAAATATACACTAAAAGTATACTGGCAAAGAGAGCCAAGTGTTTGAAGTTGAAAGACATTTCTTTTATTCTCATGGTTAATTTATTCCCGATGCAAAAGATTAACAAGTTATTGCCTATATGAAACTGAAAGTAAAACCGCTTGACTATTTCAAATCGAATGTAACCCATATATACACATGAAGTTAATGTACCACCACCATGTGTCTCTTTTTTGCATCCAGTGCCGGAAGGTAAAAGTACACACGATTGTGTTTGAGTCTTTGAGACTGCTTATATACATACGATTAACTCTGGACAAAAGGAATGATTCAATTTCCAAACAAACGAATCGTTCAGGCATAATAGATAGAGTCCATGAATCTAAATAGATTATTGTACTTTATAGTCCATTTCCCTTCCTAAAGCGTTCCTAAAGCGTTCAAACTGAAATAGGAACTACTTTAAACTTTGGTTCTCTAAATTCTCATCTTTTATTTTCTGTTTTTTTTACAACTGTTTTATATTTTTTTCCTCCACAACAATAAAGTTAATGTGCTATTATATGTACATGTAAATGACTTTTAAATAATCCTCAATATTGTCATAAATTTGTATGAATGCAGTTCATTAACACATTCACTACACCATGTCAATGCGTACTTTAACCAGGCAAAGTATGAAAAAATACATACAAAATTCACTAAGTTGATGTTAAAAATGAAAGTCAATGCGAATCAACCCCTTGATATGTATACTACATATAAGTATAATTTCTGTACCAAGCTATCGAAAGTGGACAAGACAAAGGTTTGTTTACAATGTAGACCAAATATAGAGAAGAACAATAAAGAAGATATATAGTATTTTAGACTGATGTAACCTAGAGAAAATAAAAAATAGTAAGACTATCGATAAAGCAGATAAACTTGACTCACATGTGAAAATACATGCCACGAAATTTTACGACCATTAACATTGTCCAGAGGCAGGTCGTGATGACGAAGAAGAAGAAGAAGGATTATATATATTATATATCCATGAAGTCAATACCAAAATGAATATTTTAAACTTGATATGGGCATAACTCCATTAAGATATATATTTATTAAATCGTTGCATTAAACCCTACTGAAATAAGCCAATATGCGCGCGCTAGTTTCCTACGAACACGTTCCATTCGTTTTAAGAGCGGGTAGCAATATACCATGAAGCTAACTACTATACCACATTATTATAATATAAAATGACTAAAGTTACTGGTTAGGGATTCGCTATTTGTTTTATTTAAAAACTGATATCCTAAAATATGAAACCCAAAAATTGTTGTTCAAAATAGCTTTATTGAGTCCTTTTAGTAATACTCTTGGTTTAAATAAATAAATATGTAATGTGTGCATCGAACATAGTGCAAATACAAGACTATCATCCACAGGAGTCATGAATATTATCAAATTATGTTTAAGGTATATGATATTATAATTCATATGCACAACAACTATTTTCAAAACAGTTCCTGTGGTTTGACCATTCAATTGAATGAAGGCTCATTTATTACTTTTTACAATATCTTCATATCATCAAAAAGAAAACATGAACAAACTTTTTACAACAATCATGTAAGTAGGAATAAGAAAAAAAACACTCAGAACTTCTATATGACAAGTTCTTCACCAACTATGTATATATTAGCATGTTGATTGTGAAGAGAAGCTGTAATACTGTCATGGATTGTTAGAGGACAAAAAAAAAGAGTAAACAGAGGTGTGACTATATTTTTTGCAGCATAACACATTATAGGAGTCTTCATCCGATTTCAAATCCATCGGTCTGTCTTTTTTTAATACACGTACAAACATGTCATGAAATTCAATTGCATGTTATTATTCAGTTCCGTATACTATACACAAATATATATATACGTAATATGTACGTATGTACATCAAAGATCAAAGACATGCCATATAATTATTAAAGAATCGTAAAATTAAAAGTGTTTATACAGTGGGAAAGTCCGTTAAGTCAGTTGTTGTTTTTGTTCAGCTCATTTTAAAGAACTGACTACGATAGGAACTTCGGCAGTATTAACTTTACCATTTGAAAACTTCACATGAACTAGAGTTTCATGTGGCAATTCTGGATCAACATGTCTTTCTGACGCATACATATAATAATATAATACGAACACACTAAACGTTGTAACAATTAACTCCATTTTACTTTTTCATTCTTTTCTACACCCTATAACTCTTCATTCTTCATCTCTTTGTGTATATTCGTATATGATAGATTTAATTGTTAAGCTTCAACATGTAATAGGTTCTAATCTTTCACTTTCACATTTAATTAATCCGTTTCAAGTAAAACCAGTGGTCATATAAAAGCAACTAATAAAAATAGTTGTATTTCACAACCAGTTTTTCATACAAGTCTTTTTATGAATTTTATGAACAAAAAAATAGGTGGAAACAATAAACAATACCACCTAGACGCTTTCCATCACTGTTCATTTACCTTAATTTTGTAACAGTTATTTTCCAATATATACATTTTGAAAGTTGTTGAATAAGGTTCTGCACGATAAAGTATAGAATTCAGTTAGAATGAAATCGTGGAGCGAAAATCTTTTTCTTTTTTTTTAAATCAGAGAACGGCTGAGACGGGACCAGAAAAAATCTAAAAAACTCAACGAGTGGTTTGAAAGTTCATAAGTTATCCTAATGGATGTTGCCGATGTTTTATGCTAAAAATGAACGTCCATTAGGTTTTTTCACATTTTTCCAATTTTCGTATCGGTTCAATATTTCTGTTTGTTTTTTTTTAAATTTTCCACCAACGATTTCACTTAAAGTGAATAGTGAGCTTAACACTTGAACTAAGTGATAACAGTTGAACAGAGTACGGATTTTCATTAAACTGTCTGGATATTGAAATCTAGAACGATTCACAGCTGCAGTGTCAGCTTTATTATAAAAGATGTCGTATAAAATAATAAACACTAAAATATTCTACAATTATTATTATAGTAGTTTCAACTACAAAAAGCAATCTTGGACATTTCATTCAAATTACACCTCAATGTTCTACATATTCTACCGTTGAGGCGATTTTTGAATGATTGAACTACCCTACATGATGTTCATTTATACTGCAAGAGGAAAAGTTACAAATAGTGCCACAATTTAAACTACACAAGAATTTTTAAGATAACAAGCACATATTCATTCCATTATATGTGTGTACACATATGCATGTGATATTGAAAGAGACGCACTTAGCGGGTGTCTCTACAGTAAAATATTCTTACACTCATGATCAGTACTACACAAGGGAGAGAGAAATAGTGAGATAAAAATGCAAATATATCGTATAATAATTTATCAAGTTTACATAAATACTTGCATTCTGCATTCATTCGAAGCTCAACTTGCTTTTAAATATTTATGCGTTTACTGTATACATATCATTCGCCAACATATAGATATTCAAAATAATACAATGAAATGACATTAAACTTGAAACTACATAATATAAATGCATAACATGAATTTTATACAGGATGGCAAAGAATTAATACGTGTACATAATATTGGTAAGAGCAGCAAGGATTGAACAACCTATAGTAGTAGTACCAAGACAGGATGGAAAAATCATACACCAAGTGAACAAGAACCCAGTTGCGTTCTTTATGATTTGACCGTTTTAGAATGAACAAAGCCACTGTCAAAATGTCCTAAGCTGTTTTCCTATACATACATAAAATTGAGATGTAAGGAAAATTATCTTACTACTACTTGGGTTGAAAACCAAACGACATAATAAACATTCAATAACGTACAAAAATATCATGTACAATATAGAAACGAGGATTTTCTGTCGATTTATATAATCAACTTTCAGCTTGAGCCATTTTCTCGATTAACAAGTAATATTATTATGTGTACGAAGAACATTTTGTGTATGTTCATATACGCTATGAAAATCTTACTCCTTAACCTGAGATTACACGTATGCTACTTGAACTGTACCCTATACCTCTAAAGTTTAGTGACTAAACTACTTCTACTACTGATATTATTATTATTATTACACTGCGTGTAAATTACAAAACATGTAAAATTCAAAAGTTTATTTACTTAATACTTTTCTAAGATTGTAAGACACATCCAGTACATAATAAAAATGATAATATGCATATAGGAACATGCCTCGGTCGAAATAAATGAGAGCGAAAAAGATTGTTCTATACTATATTATTATAATATCTATAAAGGTTACAAAGTAGTATAGTATAATATAATATAGTAAGTATAGTTGAAATTTCAACCAAATTCAATGAATGAATAGAAGTTAGACTACCTGGACAGGCGAGTACAAAATACATTGGCCGTTTATATAGGAGTAGAAGATAAACGAGTATGACAAAGAAATATGATATGTACATACATACTACATACATACATAGATGTGTATTCTGTATTCCGTATGTATGTAGTCCTAGAACACTATGACTACAGAAAGAGAAATAAAAATTGACCAGGAGCATAAAAACTCTGTATAATATATTCATATAGATAAACAACAATGGATGAAGAGTAAAAGAAGTAGAGTGATTTGAAAAGGACAAACAATCGTCTGACAACTGTACTTTTAAATAACTTACTTGCTTGGTCAAATATCACCAGTCACAGAAAGTAAGACATGTTGTATATACACAAGTATATATAGAAGGAGAAGACTGGAAATAAAATGCCTGACTAAATTGTGGAGCCAGACTAGAAGACTGCATTAGCATCACATATTACTCATTCTTATCCATTAACTTTCTGGGTGTATAATATATTTTTCATGCATTTATGTTATGTGTATACTTCTACTTATACTAACAATTGCACATACCCATAAAATCTACTGACTCTGATTACAGTATCGACATTTACATCAAAATCAATGTGAAATGTGCACACTACAGAAGTAACGGAAGCAAAAGTAGCAATAAGACGACATAATATTAAGTTGAGACGTGACAAACTGAAACGTGGAATGACAATATGAGTCAATTGAAAAATTCAACTATTAATCTTTCTTGTAGACGGTACATAGAATAAGAAGGCGGTCAAATACCCAATGGAAGCACTGTGTCATGTATGTAATTGTGAACAGAAGACAGAAGCTTGCCTTCTGCCTTCCACAGGTGAGCTCTTGTTTCATCAAACGTATATGACATGAATGTAACACCACCAACTATAATCCAGTCAGTCACATTCCCTTCCATTCCATTCAAATCTAGCCTATTCGGTATACTCTAGTATATAGAATTCGTGCTATATGTTACCTTTATTATTATGCATGTAAATGCAAACACGTGAATATATTTTTACATGTATAAGTATATGCGCAAACACAAATTGTCTGAATCTCTCACCTTACTCTTCACGTCAAGCTTTGGATTTTAAGACTAGAAACGCGTCAAACCAGGAGGTTAGCATTTCCAACTTGTCTCAATATGAAGTTGAGCTGACAACTGACTTTCTTCTCTGCTTCGTCTTAGTATTCAAAATTCAAAAATCTGTTGTATGTACATATACACGCATCTATAGGTATAATGTATGTATTCTGAAGAAGTGCGGATATTATTTTCAAAAGGTAACAGGTAAACGTGTTGAAGGAGTGTCTACTATTGCAATTAAACTGGACCAAAATATATAAAAACATAATATATTATACCTACAACTATACATAAATGGAAACTAAATGTCTCAATATCTTGTATAGATCTATAATATCTATTCGGAGTATACAAATACTATGACATACAAAACTATACTGTATATTAGTCTTTGAGTAAAATAACATTTTGACTGTCTCTGCGTATGAATTGTGAATAAATACTAAATATACAAGATATGTATCTGTGTATATATTTATAAGCACCAATAAGAATGAAAATGTACGGAATCGAAAAGTTCTAGGCATTTTGTTCTATAGATGTATCTATATATTTGTATTGTATTGTCCAGTTTGAGTTTTTCGGAAAAACAAAACAGAGAGATTCCAGAATCTGTAGGAGGGCCTTTTCCTGTAGTATTTGAAAGAGAGAGAAATGTTTTACAGCCCAGTCGTGGCCATAAAATTTCATTACACCTGAATGCCGAACTGTATATATATATATATATATACATATATATATATATATTTATTTATATGTATATAATATATTCCATAGAGAAGAGTCTCGGCTTGAAAAGTGAACCATTACTACGCACACCTTCGTCTTAGTATTCTAAGCAACCAAAGCGTATTGAATTTATCGTGCTGTACCGTATACTCCGTTCCTTCATATTTTCACGGGGTCCCTTATTTCTGTCTTGCTTTGTCTAGAGTCTAAATGTATCTTACTGAATTGAGTAAGTCTCTGTCTGTCTCTCTTCTTCTTCTTCTCCTGCTCTACAGCCGCATCATGCATTTACTCATGTTCTTACTCAAGAAAAACCTAAGCATGACCGTAGTAACATCATGCGTGTATATCTACATATGTATGCATTTATTTTATTTCCCTTGTATACAATAATAAATTATGTATACTTCAAATATTTCAATATAATACGGTCTTATACATAATATGTATATAAGTACCAATGAAATGCGTTGTCGGTATGTATGAAAGATATATATTATGTTGTCATATTACTTCATTGTTGTTGTACATATAGAAATGGATGGACACTGAAAATACAATAGCAATGCCAAAGAAATTTCCCAGTTCCTAGATAGAAATTCTACTAAACTACTAAATAAATAGCCGCTTTAGTTTTGCCTTAAAATTTGGTCCTCTGTTCAGTTAAAATCTTGATTCTTATACTATTATTTCTCACTTCTATTATATACCTTTCTTCTTCTTCTTCTTCCTTTTACCTTTTGCTCTTCTAAACAACACACTTAAATGATGGTTCCACTTTTCCGCATATCTTTCTAGAGTCGAGTTAGTACAGAAAAGGAAGGAGAGGTAGAGACAGAGAAGCAAGTCGTTCAAATGTTCAATCATTTTTACAATGCCAACTACAACAACAAGAAGAACTACTACTATACTACCAAGTTGGATGGACGGACTGTGTATACGATGACGACCATCAACACCATCAAAACCACACAGTGTACCTTGATAAGATACCTGGGTTGGACATTTTCTGTCCACTTTGACACCAAGCCGTGTGAAAATACATTGAGAGGGTTTTTCCACTATATCGCGTCTCCTTCTTCGTCACTTTATACCAGTACCCATGTACTTTATGCATATTAAAATACAGTATCGTTTATGCACAAATGAGACGAATGAGAGATGAAGAGAGAGAGAGAGAGAGAGAAATCAAATGAAGGATGTAAAAACTAAACCACATCTATATACCTAAGATAATTTTTACAACGCATAGTAATTGTATTATACATATATTTTGTAAGCATTTAACTTTCTTGTTAGACCTTTTTGGTGTTGTAAAAATATTCAATACAGTAAAATGATACTCTAGAGCTAAGTTGTGAATGTTCTTCTTCAGCCAAATTGTCCCTTTACTGACAAATTAATTTTATATATATTTTTTAATCAGCAAAATAGGCACACACAACCACGCACAAAATCAATCACGTGAATGCAAAACTATTATCGTATAACTTGATCTTTTACAAAGTACTATACTCTTTCTATCTACTTTTAAGATTTAAGATATTTTTACGTTGTATTTTTTCTTATACAAAAGTATAATACTATAAGCATTAAATGTAGTATAAAAATTACTATAGTATCATTATTTATTATACCAATAGGAAAAGAAGCCTTTTTTTTACCAAAGAAACATACGGGAAATATTGTCAAACTGCAGGACTTGTAATTATGTAATTATATAATTACGTGTACTTATTATTACGGGAATTGTGCGGTCTTAAAAAAAATTTGAATATTATGATTCTTATAAAGTAGCTTACAATGGTCAATGATAACAAAAAAAAGAAGATTTTTATGAACTCAAAGGAAAATTTTATCCCTTAAAATATGTATACGTCAATGCTACAAAATAACCGCTACATACATTTATGGTTATACATGCAGAATTTTACCTCTAAGTTTTTTTTTCTACTTTTGTTTTGTAAGTACATTTACATGTTGTCCATTTATAGCACCAACTTTTGTTTAAAAATAGAAATAGAAATAAGTTAGATACTAAAAATGTAAGGCCAGCTTTACTTTAACTAAAGAACATGGTTGTCAGTTGGATTACTTTTTGTTAAAGTTAGAGTTAGAGTGGAAATTACTGAGAGAAAACTTATCTTGTGGATGTGTATTATTATTGTAATAATAATAATAATTTGAAATAGAATATTTCTACTATATTAACTTAAGATAAGAAGCATACAAAAATCAAAAAGTTTCAAGTTATTTGATGTACCAGAAAGACAAGAATAAAGAAGAAAAAAAATTCTTACTTGTTGTCGATGTTCATGTGGCGCTTGTAAGGACATTGAGTCCCAGCTTGTGGGAGCCTGGAAAAAGCGGAGCGGTTTAGCCGCCCGCTTCTCCTCCGCTGAACCACAGCTTTAATGAATTCGGTCAAAAAATTATTCCGGAATCCGGACACTCTGGCTCCTTCTTTTTTATCACTAGCACAACAACACCATTTGTTTTATCAAACATCGGACACAAATTTATCAATCACAAGCATTAACTCTTTTTCTTTTCTTTTCTTTTTATAAAAGAAAATCAAAGTAAATGGCAGAATCTTTTGATAGGATTTTCCAATAGAGATTTTTTTCTGCTAAAAATTCAACACATCAACTTGTTTTAAATTCCATAAAGAAACTATTGAAGAAATGATTTTTGTCGTTGTTCTTTATATACTATTGTAAAAAAAAATTCTTTTTATACTTCACAAAAGTTGATTAGGAAACGTTTTCATTCACTCAATCCTTTCTGTATAATAATAATATAATATCGTAGGAATATCTATTATCTATTTTATTTCCACTTGGGTAATTTTTTATAAGCATGTATATATTTTAAAATATTAATACAAAATGCTTAAAAAACAATTACATGAAAAGTAATTAAGTAGCACAATTAATTAAGTTCAACTTTGTTATTGTTATTAGTATTATTAGTGTCACTTTAAACTTGAAAGGATATAAACACAATGTGCGTTTAAACTTTTTTTTCCTTGTGGAATGCTTGTAAATGTTATATATTATGTCTATTATTAAATTAGTATTTGTACGCTTGATGTTGGGATATATAGTATTATATTATAGTTGGCTGAAGTTGGGAATGCTTGTATATTATATAGTATATTAAAAGCATTCCTTCAATTATTATTACTGTCTTGAGAGTGCACACACACTACACAATAATAACACACCAGGTAAAAGTTCACTATATATTGTTATTACGTTGTTATTATGACTTGAAAGCGTCGTTGAATACTAAGCTCATAAACTTCAATGTGAGAACAGCACTTTGGGACCAAGATGACCACGAAAGCAGAAACAGTGATACTTCCAACGCATGTACTGCTTATTCATACAAAACAGTTTTGGATGTTGTGGCGAGAATGTAGTAGTAATATTATGTATGCACATATAAAGTCAAAATGTCAATAATAATAGTAATAATAAATATATATTATATATATATATATATAGACTCAGACGGTACACACAAAATAATAATAAGGAATGACCCACTTGATGAGACTTATTCTTTCTCTCTCTCTCTCTCTTTCACCCTCTTGAAATTACTTTAGTCACTGTATTTGATCAAGTTTGATGATATATTATGTTCATTTGGAAGTATAAACCTTTGTTTTTAACATAATTAATCAATTTCAGTAAAAAGACTTTCCTTTCTATCCCCAAAAGAATGAAAGTATTTATCCCGGTCCATCACCAAAAAAATAAACTTTTCTGTTCTTCAGTTATTAGGTGTTTTTTTCTTTTCCTCGTTTTGTTGAATTGAAAATTTCTTGTGATTTCCTCCAAAAAGTGTGCATTACACTAATAATAAGACAGTATTATTATTTTATTATAGTAAATTTTTCAAATCAACTTTTAAAATCAATTCCTATAAATTGTGTTATTGATTTATCTGTACATAAATATTATCATGTTGATTATTTATTATATTTATTATTATTATTATTATATAATTTTACTAGGCGTTTTATTTTGCTTCCAAGTTTGTTTCTAGGATAAAGTTTTGTTGCTCTTCGCACTTTCACTTTATTTTTTTCTTTCTATTTTTTTCCAAATGAACCAAGTTGATGAAATAATGTTAAAACTGGATTATTTTTATTATTATATATGTTATTTTGAAATACAGTTTGTCATAAAACACGAATACAAAAGTGTAAAATTCTGCAGTGTAAATGATGATGATTTCTCCCAAAGTCACAAATTTAAGAGCACATTGTTTCCCGTCCACGTTGGTTTCAACTAATATCCATTCAAAAGTGTATACTACACAGTAGATATAGTACGATTGCTGGTACAATATTAAAACTTCTCGACTTGTTTTACCTGTCGGTCTGTTCGCGTCGACTGATTCAGCGTATATGAGAACCTGAGGTTTTTGAAGTTCTATTGGGGGTTGCTCGCTTGAAAATAGAGGCTGAAAATAAAAGGATGGAAAGATTCACAGTAAGTTAGTTTAAATCTACTCCCATGCACACGAGATCATATTCACCTAAAACATTCACTCACTCTCATATTATTATGATATAACACTGCAAACTAACATGTAGAACAATAAAATACAATCACAATATCGTAGTTGTAGTAGTAGTAGTAGTAGTAATAATAATACTAATAATACTAATAATAATCGTAGTAGTAGTAGTAGCTAATAAAAGGAGAATGGAAAACCAAAAATTGACTTTTATCTACACTCGATTAACTCTTCTGTATTGATATAAAAATCACACTGTGATTATGATTAGTCTCTGTCGTCCTTATAAACATATAGTTATACACATGGAGGTAAAGTACATGATATTATATAAACCATAATAATAATAATAATAATAACATGTTTAACACAACCTATGATAATAATAAGTACACCAACAGACGCTCATAATGTAATATAAAATTGTTATACCATTTCAATTCCCATGTGGCTTACACATTTCTATCCCAAATCACAATTAAATATTATAGTATAGCAGTTTTAAGCATAATAATATATTATAACATAAAGTAACAACATAATTAAAATAAGATCATCATTCATCATCCTGTATTATATTTAATATATATTATATACATTGCCGGTTTCATTATAATGCGTAAGTACATGTTATATTATTTTATCAAAATATTTTATACGCACTACAACGGTTTATCGTGATGATGATGATTATTATTTCTACTACTACTACTACGTCAATCATTGTTATTATTTTACTTTGCATGCCAAAGGACATGTACCAGTAGCTTTAATTGTACATTATTATTATTATTATTATTATAAATTATAAATAACCTAGATGCATCGTTATTTTATTCTTCCTAGGTAAATATTTTACCATCTTAATAAGAGTATTGTAATGACGGTGTCATAAATTATTAAGTTGACAACAATAATAATACTGTGTTAATATAATATAAATTATAAATACACAAGACAAAATCTTTTCAAAAACAACTTTTATATTAAAAGTAAAACAAAAGTATTTTTCTCTTCTTTCTGGTCATTCAATGTTGAAAACAAAACAGGATTATATAAATATAGTGTTTTTATATTAACTTACATCTGCGGAGCACAGTTTTTTAACACTAAATGAGAATATAAATGATGACTGTTAGAAAAAGATGGACGAAAAGGACACAACGGACAATCCTCTGAACTTATTTCCTACTTCAGTTTTCTTGATACTGGAAACTGGAACTACTTCAATAATATGATTTCTTTCTTCAATTCAAACATAATAATTATTATTCCTTAGTCAACTTTTATTGAATTATTTGAAAAGTTAATAGTTTTAACAGAGAGAGTGAACAGGTAACATCAATAGAAACAAAAATTTTTACATGTGTTAAAATAGTCTTACCTTGGTTTTGAAGAAGAGAAGAGTCAAAAAAGACCACAGTTGAGCTTCAAAGTTTTCACTTTTGATACTTTTATGAAAAAGATAATGATTTTAAACTCAAAACCACACAAGTCACTTAATTATGTCAATAATTGCCAATTTATTTAATTTTTTTATACTAAACTGTAATGTCGGAAATCTGAAGTCACAAGGGCATTGGAGAAAATTTTGGGTTGAGTTTTTATTTTGAATGCCGCTTTCTAAAATGTACGCTTTACGACTTTTTGTTTTGGTTCGGGTTTTTCTCATTTTCAGTACAAGTATGTGATTTATTCTGATTTTAACAGTTTAAGTTATCTAAACCGATTATACAGTCAATTTGTAAACGTAAATGATATCATGTACAAAATAATAAAATGTGGAAGCATGAGATGACATTTGATATGTGAGGAAATTTATTTCAGACCTGTGGTTTTTGAAATAAAAAATTCATAAAATTATTTTGATAATTTTATAAAATACTAGAAACAATTCTGAGTAATTTGACCTATAGAACATCCCCCTATCACCTAAGGGTGACCCGCCAGACCCAACTGAAAAAGTGT
>JAQGBH010001576.1:0-31155 GCA_034698265.1 Sminthurinus aureus | reverse complement strand
TGATATTGTTATTGCTCAAAACTCGAAATATTGGCGATAACAATAACAATATTTTATTGTTTTGGCTCCTCTAGTGTATAGTGTATAGTATATACAGTATATAGTATAATATAGTATATAGTATGTAGAATGGTTGTACGTATGGGTTCAGATTTTTTTGGACGTGGATTTGGAAACACGCACACCTGAGATGAATACGTCACGTCACAGTTTATTTTGTATTGTACATTGTATATCATCCGTGTTATAGAAACCAGTACGATGTATTTTGATACTTAATTGTAGCAATTCAGCCAGAGTTCATAAGATCGGTTCATCTGTGTAACCTGTAACCTATGCAATATGATAATACTTTAGTATAGAGTAGATAGATAGATAGACAGATAGATGAATGGATCGTGGGTCAAATATTCATTTAAATTTTGGAATTGGAATTTCAAAAACGCGGTTCAGAACAAAGTACATTTTAATTAACCAGTAAAAGTAGATACCGAGTAGAGAAAGGAAGGAAAGGAGAATCTTAACTCTCCAGTTTGTACAGTGTATAGTGTATAAATAAATAATAAATAAGTACTGAATAAACATTTATGTACATTATATGCACATTTCCTTTACCCATCTAGGCTCTCCTCTCTCTTTCTCGCTCTCTCGCTCTCTCGCCTTGACAGCTTATAGATTGTAGACGTAACAAGAACTAGTTTACACTATAAATAAATACAAATCCAAATCCAAATACATGTATTTACATACAAAATCAAGATATCTTTTCCTCCGCATACTTGTATTATTCTATTATCTATACAATTGTAATGTGTAATGTACAAGGAAGATTCGTAAAGTAGCTAATTTAGTACACTATTGTATCTGGTATCTTGTATCCTGTAACCTCTCTTTGTAAGTAGATTTTGGATGAGTGTGGATTGTGGATTGAGGATTGGAATCGTATAATTGTGCTCTCACAACTCATTGCACACACGTATTTATTGTAGTATTTAGTCTTTACCCCTTTTCTTGCATGTAATACTTGTCTCATTATACCATTATACATTACACAAGTGTAGGCAGTAGAATAGAGGTGTATCAAGAATCAAGATGAACACAGTAAGATGAAGCGACACACACACACACACAGAAACTCGACTTGTGGTAAAGTTAGAATTAGAATTCAGAATTAGAGTTGGAGTTTAATTCTGGCGAGGAAAACTAAAACGGAGCATATGCATTATAAATAGGTATATGCAATAATAGAAGTAGAAACGTAGAGGAGTATAGAATCGAGAAGCACATCACATCATCACGAGATTTATACTTATAAATATAAATAAAATAAGTGTATGCACAACAATATAATAATAATATAAACTTGATACATATGAAATGAAGTCAAGTATCAAGTAGATGCTGTGGATGTAAAAAGGAGTCATAAGGATGTGATTTAACTACATGAATGCATATTACAGTTTAGAGTTTACATTTTACATGTTAAATATTACAAGTGCTGTTGCTGTGGGGATGCGGCGTTCCAAAAGAGCGCATATCTCTTTAATCTGTGCATGAAGTAAGTGACTGACGATGAGACTCAACTTCGCTCAACTCAGCTCAGCTCAGCTCAGTTCAGTTCAGCTCAGGTAGCAAATAGAAAATACATAAATACTAAATAGGAATACACATATGTTTATCACTATTTATACCTATGTGACTTGCACCTTGTATGTCTGTACGCCTGTACGATCGTCCGTTGTATGAGGTATGAGGTATGAGGCTTGAGAGATGAGAAGAGAACACACTCAACTTATTCTTGGATATGCCTACACACTACACACATTTGACTCTAGCTCACACTCACTCTGTCTCTCTCTCTCTCTATTTCTAGAGGATATTAAATTTAAATGATAACTGTCTCAATTCTCCATCCAATTCCCTCCAATTCATTCCTGAATCTCAGTTCTCAATTCTCGATTCTCAATCCCACAGTCCTACAGCAAACCAATCACATCAAACTTATAAAATAACAACAATAAACCAGCATGTACACATTGATTTGGCATTTGTACATAAATATTTCACAAGTACTAAAGATCATGAAAAATGAATTATGGGACTGTTTTTGTTAGCAGACTAAATTTATTTCCTATTCTTTGTCCGGTCTTTGTCTGAAAGGTAGAACAATCTACTGCATACAGTTTGTAGTTTGTATTTTACAGGAAAATGATATAAGACTTTTGGACAAGGTAAAGTTGAACAGTTTTGTGTACAATTTCCACCATGCTAAAAATGAGTTTTGAGTTTTGCAGTTTGTCCTATGGATAATTGTCTTGCTACACTCTGTACTTTGTACTTATTGAGATGATACAAAGACCAAATATAACTTTTATTATCATCCCAGTTTATACAAATATGTCTGTATCTATTTCTTAAGGTATTAACTATTAACAAACACATCAAGCACCAAGTACAATATGTAATAATAATATTATATTGTATTGTATTATATTCTATCTGTGTATATTTTTGTTTCTATTTTAAGGTTTATGAGCGTCTTCATTGTTTGTATAGTACCGTTAGCTGAGAGTAAAATAGAGAGAGAGAGAATCTGCATGCAATATGCAAAGCAATGCAAGCATGCATGCAGCAAAATATGGAGCTTGATAATAAGTATTGAGTTGAGATGAGTTGAGTTGAGTTGAGCTAAGATGAGTTGTGAATAAAGTACAACCCTCGAATTAAATGGTGTCTACACGAACAGCATCCTTTCAAGAGATTCATCATCATCATCATCATCATCAACACAATAATCATCATCCTCATGGAGGCATGAGAAAAATATCACACATACAACCATATTATCTAGTATCTAGTATCTAGATACACACACAGTAGAAATCCACAGTGGAAGACGAGACACAACAAGATTAAACATCATACAGAATTCATCAAACCATACATACTACATACTACATACTTCATACACATTACACATGCCATGCAGGGTATTGTCAACAGGGTGGTTTACCTCTTTCTTCTTTTGTGTGCAACGAAAAATCTCCAATCATGTCAGTCTAACGTAAGACGAAGCAGAAAGAACAGAAAAAGGAGAAGAAACAGAAGAACGAATAAGAAGAGTCCATCAACATCCGCACTCCGCACTGCCTGATCATCAACATTATATAAAATTTTGTACTTCCTCTCTCTCTCTCTTCTTGCTCTTTCTCTGTTATACTTTTTTTCAACTATTATTCTTCTTCCTTACTTTAACCTAACTTACATACATGAGCACTGAACACTGAACATTGAGTATACAAAATATAAACATCTTGATGCATGATCTCTGTGTACAATGTATGTGTATGAAAATGTAAAAAAAGAGTGTAAAGTTGCAGGAGGTGTACATAATAATATGATACATAGAGAAAAACTGCATCCATCTTCTATAATATATTATTTTATATTTTATATTCAATATTATATTGTAATAATGAACTTCTGTCTTGTTGATGTGAATTTTGAAGAACAATGAAAGGATGAAGACGTCGCAGCATCACCACCATCATGAACATTTTCATCTCATAGAAATACAGTACACAATACACAATATGAAGCAAACTTGACTATCTTCACAGATTTTGTATTCTCTATATTATTTCAGGAATCCACCGTTTACTAACCCGAAAATTGACAAGTTGAGATGAAACGGCACTTTAGACTCTAGACTCTAGATTCTAGACTCTAGTAAAAATGAAATAAAAAGATACACTACACACACATGTATCCATTCTTTGATCCACTATATTTTCGTGATAAATTCTCTCAGTGTTTTTAATATGACATACCATTTGAATGTTATCATCATTCTTATACTCTACAATATACTGTACACATTAAAAAACACTACTTTTGATATTCTTTTTCGTCCATTCATTTCATTTCCTATCTCATAGCTCACGGCTACACTCTATACTCTACACTCTAGAGTCTACACTGTACAAGAATGTATGCACAAGAGATACAAGGTATCTGTATAATGTACATTGTACATAGTACATGCATATAAAATGTTTGTACACAGATCTTCAACTTGACTAAGAAATAATACATAATGACAACAGTTCAAATCACATGTAAGTAATAGAAACCTGAAAACAGACGTATCTACCATCAACCATCTACTATATACTATCTACAGGCACATAATAAACATATTCATGATGTATAAAGTACACAAGAATTTGTATGTATTGTTATGAAAATTTTGAATCGGCGATCTACTAAATAGACGAAGCATGTCTAATGTCTAATGTCTAATATTCAACTTGAACATTCAACAGTTAAGACATTCATAATATGTACATTGTAAAATGTGCAAAGTACATGCGACATACCACATTATGTATATTAATATAATATAATAGTAACAGTAACAGTAACAATAATAAAATACACAAGGCATTCAAATCTGTAAAGCATTTAATGTGAATGAGACGAGATTCCTCTCGTCTTGAACTAAAATCAAATGCATAAATGCATTACATACTACATACACTTTGTACACACTATGCACTATTATTATTATTATTATATTGACGGTGTACGGTGTGTGGTGTAGATATGAGGGTATACGTGATATACCTATGTACGTATTGCTAGTTTGTAGATAGTTTGTAGGTTGTTGTGTTCAACACACTTGTACACATGTTCACATACAACATACAATATACACTATACGCTATACAGTGTAAACTGTATAGTGTAAAGTATAAAGGATAAAGGATATACTCTCGCTAAAATAATAAGAGCATTGCCCACTCAAAACTTAAAGAGAATAAAGAGAAGGGGAGCGAAGGGGCAAATTATCGTGAGGTAAACTGTCATTTATATATACGGATATGCACACATTAGAGATTTGACTATGAATCTAGTACGTGTAATGCAGAGTGTACGGTGTTCAATGTTCAAGGTACATGTGTGCGTAATCTGTTGCTTATTGCCAATGATTATGATTTGGAGAGACTTTTTCGAATCAAGAATCAAGAATAAGAATGAAGTCGAGACCGAGACTCACTCACTCATGATGATGATGCTCATGATAATGGTAATGGTAATGCTAATGGTAGTAATATAATGGTGAATGGTGAAGGTATATACACATGAATTGACAAACAGACAAGACAAGACTGTAGACACTCATTTTTGTGTCTGTGTATGTGTATGTACGTGCAATGTGGATCTATCTACGTCGTGAATGGAGATTCGAGAGTCGAGAGTCGAGAGTTTAGATACAGAGGTGAGAGAGTAAGTGAAAGAGTGAGACAAGAGACAAGTTACCTTTGCCGTGATACATAAATAATCCATCCATATGTATGTCCGGTGTACGGTGTGCACTGTACACATATCATATCAGAGTAGGAAAAATACACATGTATGCATCTTATACCTTTGTGTACTGTGTACATTGATGGATAAATATGAGTATTATGGCTGCTCTTATTCAAATCAGTCAAATGTTTTCTCTGTACTTATTCTGTTGAGCTTGGGTCGGTCGGTCGTTCGTTCGGTTGGTCCGTCGACTGGCCCTCGTTTACTACTTTGTACAATGTACAATGTAGAAGTATAGACTACATAACACACATCAAGTCTATGTACATTGTACATTGTAGTTATTTATTTATATGCATATTATAAACTATGTACATAAATTTTTCTCTTTTTCTGTCTCTCATCATCTGATAATGCATAGACAAATGTGAGGAAGGGAAGAGAGACCCAGGGAACAAGTAGCTCTACACTACACAGCACTATATACACTATGGATATTGGATACATGTACGTATCATAAAATAATACTACAGGACTGATGCGACCCTTCTCTCTCTCTCTCTCTCTTTCTTTTTCTCTGTCTATACAGCATCACTACCTATACATTTATACATCTATACATTATACATAGTGTGTTTTGAGTACCTATCTCATCTTAAATATATATACATTTATATAATATAAATGCTATATCCAATATACTTTGTCCTACCTACCTCATGATGTCAACCCCAACTTATCGTCTATCGTCAAACCAAATGAAACCATGGCAAGCCAGAAACATGTATTGTACAACTATAATAATATGAGTCAAGTATACAACAATCTACATAGAAAATACAAATGTGTACATGAGAAATGTCAGATACTCAGATAGACAAGTTGAGTTGAGGTACTGTGTGGAGATTTGAGAGTGCAAGAAAATAGGGAGATGCAGAGAGTACACTACATAATAAAATAAAATGAGAGTGGGTTTTTGGATTTGGATTTTGACAAACAGAAAGGGAAATATGCGCATCCACATGGTACAATATATAATGTACATACATATCTAGTAAACAATACCATTCAATACAGTATTTTATGCATTGAATATTGAGCATTGAGCATTGAGCACTCGGTTGATCTTCTCATGACGAAAAATTGAACTCCACCACTATTTTCTACATGTGCACATTTCCATTTTCATTTCCATTTTGATTCCAACTATCCACTACCGAGTCACTCAGCTCCCTTTCTTTTCCTCTTTGTCTCATACTAGTATTTTGTATTCTCAATTGTCAATTGTCATACATGTGAAATGTGTACAAACATTGTTTTCTTCCTCTTTCCCTTACTATGTTTACTTGAATTTTGAATTGTCTCCTAAACCCTAAATAGTCCAACTACACATACGATGTAAACATACTTCACCATGTCGGCTTCGGTTTAAGAATGATCCGGTAATCGGTATTAACTAAAAATACTAAAATGTAAGATATGAGATACAAAAAGAGTAAAAATGATTGACTGCTACACACTATGCACATTACTCAACCTTCATTTTCTCTAAATAAACCAATCCATTACTATTTACTGAATAACCGATTCAAACATGTAAATAATTGACTTTTAGCCCTATGAAAATTGTAATATGATATAAACCTGCATAGATAAATAAATAAATTTTACTACTCATAGGGGATGGTGGATGGTCTCTGTACTCTATGCGTAGACAAAAGACCTAGAAACTGTATGAGATATGAGAAAGAGGAGTGAGACAACATTCAAAACTCAAAACTTGGAATAGATTATAAGCTGTTTCATTTGTAGTTTGCATGTGTGTGAAAACTACAGAGAGAAAGAGAGATGATGAGGACGAGACTGTGAGCGTAGCTAATATTCCCCTTTATGTGAATTTGAAACAAGTACTTATTTGTATTTAGGTGTATTATATATTCCCTACCTCTTTATATAGATAATACATAAATATATATAATAATGTACATTTGTTGTCATCCTCGATCCTCAGTCCTCGATCCTCGATAAAATGAATCTGGGAAGGTGATGAATATTATTTAATGCTCATACTAATATTTATAATATGAGATATGAGTAATGTCGAATGCCTCCCTGCCTGTAGAGTGTACATTTACCATTTACATGTACCTCTATTCTCTATCCAGTTCAAGCACTCATTCACTCACTAATATGAAATATGGGAGCATTTATTTATTACAATTTACAATTCATACAGTATTATTGCACTACACACATATCGTATGTACATATAATGTATATAATGTATACTGTATACTCTATAATACAAATAAACTTTTCCCGGCGATTCCACAATTCTGTCTCTATATGACTCTCTCTTTCTCTCTCTCGACTCTCCATTCTCCACTCCACAGAATAATAATAATATTTGTACATACATGGAAATATATTGTCATGTGTATAGTGAGTATTGGGTAGTGAGTAGTGACTAGTGCCCACACGTGCATATGTACACCATAAACACGGGATGGGAATCGTATGGTATGGTACGGTATGGAATGGAATGAAATGTTGGAAATAGAAGACAAGCCGTTTGTCTCTTTCTCTCTGATTCTATTGTACAATTGTACATCAGTGTAGTCACTAGTCGCACACGGAGCACCGAGAGAGAAAGAGCCACAGATTCCATTCCCTTCCATGAACTTTAATACATATGTACAACTGTAGCTCTAGATTCTATATTCTAGTTTATACTTGTATAATAATCACATATGGTTTGTCATACATGTGTATATTTCTATGTATTGAGACTTGAGGATTGAGGATTGATATAAATGTGTGTTTGTGTACATAATACATAAATACATATCTGTGTGTATATAATCATACATATAATCATATGATCAGCTCCGGACCAGGGAATAAGGAACTCTTTTCGTCTTTTCACTTTTCTCTCTCTCTCTCTCTTTCTACCCCTTTTTATCAGTTTCATTATCGATTTTTTCCCGCACCGATGTGTCTACCGTCTAACGATTCAATATCAGATACGCTCACTCTTTCACTCAATCACTCACTCACTCACTCAGTATCCACAATATAAGCAGTAGTTGTAGTAGGGAAGTAGAAAAAAAGCCTAGTATCTGTATAATATATTATTGGTGTATTATTATACCTTATATTTTTCTCAAATGTGATATAATAATAATACAGACAGAGAGACAGAGGGAAAAGTAGGAAGAGAGTTGCATTTTCTACATATATTGTAATAGTATATCCTTATTTATATGCATGGTGATTCTAGATTCTAGATTCTAGAAGCTAGAAGTTACAAGCTAGAAGGATTTACACACACATATAAACAACAGTGTGTGTGTAAGTGAGAGAGAGCGAAAAATAGAGAGGTGGAAATACTAGTAGTATTTTATTATTATGCATTATTACATGACATTGTATGGAATTTAAGTCAGTCATCCAGCTCCAGGTTAGTTTATTTAGGTTTCACTCCGGCATCACCAGTCAAGGTAGTCACTCACTCATTCTCATTCGTTCGTTCGCCCGTCAATATATAATGTATAATGCATGTATTATAGCATGCTCCCTAGTCTCTATATCCATATATACTTGGAAAATAGACGTTTGTACACATTACATATTTTTTTGGAATATATTATATTTACAAGGTTCAAGAGTAAAGAGTCGAGAATCCAGAATCCAGACTCTAGACTCTAGACTCGAGACAGAGAGAAAAAACAGAGTATAATACTTACTATTAGCATATTTCTCTTTCTCTCTCTTGCACACAAAGTCATATTAGGATTTCATTTCCCAGTGTTCAGTGTTTCATTATAGTAAGTCAAGTCAATTCAAGTCAAGTCAAGGCTTGCACCTTCACATTTATACATGTTTCTACGTACTTTCTACATTCTACATGCACCCTGAATTCTAAATATTATGCATGTATACAGAGAATAGCGAGAACTACTGATATGAGCAAGTCCAGAAAATAAAATACGAGCACAAGGGAAACGAACGGGGAAAGTTGAAAAAGTTAAATGGTTGACGAGATGACTGTCGATTTGCATAGCAGTAGCTTGTAGCTTGTGCAGTAAGTTGTGAGTTCATATCATCACGTAGCATGTATATTTCCTTCTTGAGACCCACGTTGTATAGGAGCAGAGTGGAGTGAAGTGAATTTGGATTCAAATGAATCCTCGATCCTATGCCTCATTTTTTTATCCCTTTTCCGTCTCCCTTTTGCGTACATTTAGACACACAGATGAGAGAGAGAGAGCGGAAGAGAGAGAGAGAGAGAGTAGTATAATAAAAAAATATGTCCAGGATGACTTTGGCAAAGGGGAAAATACTGGATGCTGGATGTTGGATAACTGGCGAATCTTACGAATCTACATTCATTGAGAGAGGATAGAGGAATATGAAACAAGTTACAAGTTACAACTTAGACTATGTACTGTGTACTATATACGCATTTATCGTATGCACCGACCATGGATATTTGCATTTGGAGAAATATGGTTAGCAAGTCTTGACTCTCGACTCTAGTTTCTAGTTTCTAGATTCTAGATGATGTAGAGTGTAGAGTTTTTAGAATATATATCTCGAGTTGTTTGTCGTTCTAAAAAGATGTTACATGAGAAAAAGAAGACAAGACAAGACAGGGTCAGGTATTTGTATAATACAGTATAAAATGTATATTTATGCGCATGTATACATGGAAAAATAACATTGTATGAACTGAAAATAAAAACATGCATAAATACTGTAGTAAATATGCACAAGTTCGGTCTTACATTCTACGTTTTGCATTCTACATGTACATATTCACTATACATACTCTATACTCTATCCTCTATCTCTTTCACATGAATGTTGGAAGCCACCACCAACACTTGCGAATAAATCATGTGTGATGTGTGTAACAAACTTGTAAAGTTCTTGGAACGTAACGTAAAGTAAAGTGGAGTCACTCACAATCAACAATCCCATTTTCCCATTTCTTCGTTTCTCCATTCGCTCCGTACATCTGTACACTGTACACTGTACTATGTGTACTGTGTATACAACATACAACACTACTATCAGCTACATTCTCCACACACGAAGGAATGGAGAACGAGATGGTGATGGTGATGAAGTTGAAGTTGGAGAAGAAACAGAAAAAAAATCAGATTGGTGTCTTTCATGTTTGGTCGGTGAAGATCTATGGCCTTTTTAACTCTTATACAGTCTCTCATCCTCTAAACCGCCTCAACCTCCTTCTCTTTCTTCTAAGCAACAAAAATTACTCTCTCTCTCTCTCTTTTCCCCTTTCTCTGTCCATCTTGTCTTCGTCATATCATGGACTATTCGTAGTACATGTTACATATAACATATATTTTATAAGATCACTACGCTAGAATCCAGAATCTAGACTCTAGACACTAGGCACTAGGCACTAGACAAGCACAACATGAAAATGTAATATGTATGAAAGTTCATATAGGTACAATTACAAATTCCATGGGCTAAAGTTTTCTATCCTATTCTCAAAAGTCTCGAGTCTCAAGTTGACACAAATATGTACATGTAATATGTATAGACTACAGACTGTAGAGTGTAGACATTAGACATTAGACATTATACATTAGACGTACTCAGAAAACTATATGGCACTCTTATGTCATATTATGGAGGAAGGTTGAAGTAAGGTTGGTGAGTTCAGTACTAACTCGAGGGCATATAGCATAAAGGTACTGCGTACGTAATCCCATGTTGAATTTTTACCTATAAATACAATTGTGACAGTTTCATTTAATTTTGTATTGGAGTAACTGTGGGAGCAGACATCAGACATACGACGTACAGCATACACTATATAAGGTATAAGTCCAGAGGACTTAACAATTGAAGTAAATAAGTAAGTATTTTGTCCGCTTTATACTTTATACTGAACTCAACCCATACAAAAGGGAAATAACACAAGTACCCATTTACCTCCATTCTTCTTCTGTCTTCAAGAGTCAAGAGTACATAATAATGTAACATTAATATTAATATTATTATGTTCAATGTTCATGTATGCATGTGATTTGTATGATATTATATTAATGTAGTCATGCTCATACATAATGTATTGTAGAATCTAGAATCTGTCTGTACATTAGTTTAGTTTAGTTTGTTTGAAATCCATACACACATATATCTGTATACATGCTTTGAATATTATAGTGTACATCTCATGTAGTAGACAGTAGACAGTATATAGAATACAGAATAGAGGACACAGAGTACATATCAAAGTGAGAGGAAGAGTGAACAACATTTATATTATATATTATAGAGTCAAAGCTCCAAGAAACAGAAAAGAAAAGAAAAGAGATGAGATGCCGAGTTCTTCTCTCTGCATCTACTTCTTCTTATACTTGTGCATAAATTAGTGACCCATGGACCCCATGGGGCATTTCTAGTGCCGAATCAGGTATATTCTGACTCTTTCACAGTGTTGAATGTTCATCATGTATCTCACTGACTGTATGTTATGTATTTAACTCTCTCTCTCTCTCTCTCTCTCTCTGAGTATTCTGTCTTTTATATTATGGATATGCTAGATACTAGAATACTGGATGTGCTATTACTATGCAATGGACCAAGATCCTAGTTGAGATGGATATGGACAAGAATAATATCATCAGAGCAACAACTCTTCTACCTTCTTTTTTTCTCTTCTCTTACTAATATTTACCATGTACAATGTACATAGATTGTAGATACATGTACGTGTAACGTGTATACTTCTGTACATTTCTACACACTTAAAAAAGTATCTGATCTTTACATATTACATATTATAATATTATCGAGACTCAAGACTCGAGACTTATGCATAGAAGGAGAAAAACATTCACGGAACTCTCTGGACTTGAGTCTCTCTAGTCTCTAGTTTTGGATGGTAGGAGTCAAAGTTGAAAAGAAAAGAAGTTAAAAGTTTTAATACATGGACTATGGACTATGGACCACTCATATATATACATAAAAGACATATAGATGGACAGAAAGGAGTTACAATCCATTTGTGAATACTTTTGTATAATATACCTTTTAACTTGTAACAAGACAACATGTATAATATATTTATCATATTATGGATGACTGAGGCAAAAGAAACTTTTTTCTTCTCATGTCTAGATGTCTACTACCTTCTGTCTAATACCTATAATCTATAATGTAAAAAAGAACATTCTTCGTTTTTAGTATCTATTGAATTCTTCCTTTTACATTTTACTGTATATTATCCTTTTATTCCTTATGTATCTGTAGTTTTGATTTTTGACAATAGTTGTAAGTTGTAATAATAATGTTTTTTTTTTGCTAAATTGTAGTATCATAATTATTATATAATAATATAATATAATATTCGTTTACTAGATATTGGTCTTGAACTTAACACCTCACTTATCGAACTTTATTATTATTGCTATTATTATTACTATTAACTTTTAATATTATTGTAGCCGATGATGACAGAGAGAAGATCAACTATTAATTACATGTAATGTAGGTGTAAAAGCATTTTCTTTATCTTGGTTTTCTTTTTATATATTATACTATTATGCTCTATTGCTCTATGAAGTGGAAATGATAATTATAATTTGAATCTTACCTTTTATAGGGTAAAAGAATTCCATAAGTCAACAGCATGTTTTAATTCCATTTGCTTATTCTAATAACACTGTAAGTTTAAAGTATAATGTATTTTATCTCTTGAATCTTTCAAACTGTGTATGTATTATACAACAATATTAAATATTATTATGATAGTACGATTATTATTGTTTCAACGATGAACAAAAATAAAAACTTTGATACTTTGTCGTCTTTCCTTTTCTTCTGTCTTCTGTCTTCTGTCACTCACAAGATAATAAATGTAACTATTATCATTTATTGTTAAACACAAAAATTATTATCATTATTATTATTGATGTTCACTGTTTTACAGATACTTATTATTTGTTATTTGCACACGACACACTTTATCCGGGTTTCTTTGTTTTTTTGTTTTTAAACTTGCGATTTAATCCAAAAAATCCAGAATTCAGAATCCAATAGCGAAACTCTAAATTCTAAATTAACTTCGTAAAGTCCTTCTTTACTAGTATTTCACAAAAAGTCCACAACATGTAAATAATAATAATGACAGTTGATATTAGTTTACGAATACACAAATAGCAATTCTTATACACCTTGAACGTTTACTCTTTACTCTAGATTATAGATGTTATAGTTTTATTATTTTATAATATTATTTATACTTTGTGTTTGTGGGAAATAATTTGATGATGTTGATAATTAAATAGGTTTGAGAGACGGAGAATGACTGAGTTTGTTTGTGTTGTTTGCTTGGTGTTTTTGATTATGATGATGATGATTGGGGTAATGATAATAATTATTATTATTTACCAATTACAGCCTACAGCACTGAGCCTGCCATTCACAATTCACAATCCTTGTCGAAGATAGAAGAGGAGGATTATTAAACACTTGTATTCATAAACTGAATGAATATTTAAATAATCTAAGTAGTGAAGGTACATTTTTTGCTCTCTCTCAAATAAAAACTTGATTGACACTGTTAAAATATCTCTCAACATTTGACATTCCAAGTATTTTTTCAATTTTCTGTTTTCGTATCCAAAATTCAAATCCACTGTCACTGATTCGGTTACACTCTATGAAATAATCCGATATTGCTTGTTTACTGTTCACGAGTCACTGTTTATTGTTTACACAATACACAAGATCCAAAAAGTATTGTCAAAACAATTGTGAAAATTCACAGTCCAAAATCCAACTGTTTGTTATTAAAGTTCATAAAATTATATAGTCTTGGAAATAAATCACTCAGAGTCCAGTCCAAATCCAAAATCCAAAGGTTGAGAGTATAATATTTAAAAAAATGTGTTCACTTTCACAAACTGTATGAAAAATTTATCTTCACTAATCCATAATCCAGATTGGTTTCACAAATTAATAAATATGTAGTTTTATATGATAAATATTGATATATCGAAATTCAAATTGGAAATTATTCCCGTTTTTTTATTCACGATTTAAGAACGTTATAGCCTTTTTGAAATTATTCGTAGTACGTAGTATTCGTGATGATGATAATAATAATTAGTACTTTTGTTTACTTGTATTGTACACTGAATGTATTTAATCGAAGGGATTTTCCGGTAAATTTTTTTGACGAGTTTTTCGTAGTTTTTCTGATTTTTATAAGCCGCGCTAGAGAAAAAACACAATGTGTAATAAAATTGCCAAGTTTTATCTATATTTCGAGATAAAATTCGATAAAATCCAAAATTATGAGAATTTCACATGTCACGTGAGATAAAAAAAATTTCTCGATATCCGTTCGTGCCGACGTCAAAAGTTCGACTGAGAATTAAACAGGCTGTGAGCGGAGAGGGGCAAAATGCTTTGGTTGTACTCTGTATCTAGCTGAGCTAGTCGTATTCGTATGGGGAATGGAAAAAGGTATAGCCTAACATAACATAACACAGCATAATGTGTGTGTAAGGTTTAATGTGTATAAAGTACAGTGTACAACATTGCATGTGGAGACAAACAGCTTAGAGATAAAGTAAAAAAGGGCGCTCGAGCCAAGCCAAAGGACTGATCCGTGTAGTCCTGGGAAATCAGCACCATCTGTTGAGGAAAAATAGAAAGAGATGAAACTGAACCAATGACTGACTCGATTACTTTGTTCACCCACTTTTCTCTCTCACTCTCTTTTTCACCATAATGGGATTATTTACCAGGCATTCAAAGAGAGAAACCGTGTCACTAACTTTTATGCTACTACATCTCATCTTAATCTTGTCATAATAAATTAATTTTTTTTTCTGCATACAGCCTATTTTATATATTTATATACAGAATACAGACACTGTGCGTTCTGTATAATGTATAATGGAAACGTTGTTGCCTATTTATGTCCAAGTATGCATTACGAGACACGAGAAGCTTTTAAAATGAGACATAAAAATGCAGACACTTTTCATAACTACAGTTTAGAGTCTACAGTTTTATACTTTTGTTTTTACTTTTTACCCAGAGTTGAAAAGACTATTGAAAATTTTAAAGTTTTCAGAGATTCTAGATTCTAGATGCTTAGGATTTTTCATCGTCTTTAAAACTGTTTTGTTTTCCATCCAAGCTATACATTATACATTATTATTACTTTGAGTTTTGTATCACAAAACTTTTTTCCGAGTTGATGTTGATCATGCGAGTTGGTTGTTGGTTTTATACGAATTCGGAATTCCAAATACCCTTTTCATAGAAAATGAGATTAAATTTTTTTTAAATTTTAAATCTATACTGTAGATTGTAAATTTTAGTATTGAATAAGCTCGAGTTTTTTTATTCAGGTCATTGTTATTTGGCATTGTTTTGAATCCTGAATCATGAATCATGAAAACAAAAGAATAAATGTAATATTATGTAGGAAGTGGATATAAAACAAGTGTAAAATACATAATAAAATGGCTATCTTACATTATTATTTTGAAGGCTAATAGAATACGAGAATGAATAAAACCAATAAAAACAAACAAAAATAAAACAAAAATAAAAACAAGCTTACATCTTTTGTATTTACACTATATACTATATACCATAATATTATACTTGCAGTTACGCGAAGGATGAAGAATGTGGAAATTTGAAATCCGTAGATTTTATTTGACATGACATTCAACTTCCAGATCTTGGATCTCAAGTATCTATCTATATCGTACATACTACATACAGTGAACATTGTACAGTGTACAGAGAATAGATTATTCCAGCGACTGAAGGAACATATGCAAAACGTTCAAAACAATCTGTCATATTATGTAAAAAAGGGGACGTGCAGGAGACATATATAATATACATATAATATACTATATAAATGAGACCACCTACTACAAATAACACACACTGTAAGTCCATGTATATACATATATATATTACGTTAATCGTAGACATTGTGTACTGTGTAGGTTTTTGCATTGTTCATTGTAGATAGTAGATAGAAAGTAGAAAAAAGAAAGAGATATATATATATTGGTTGTATTATAAATGGAAGCTGGATTATCCGGGAAACGAGGATGGATAAATTATGTGAATAGCTAATACACCTCCACAGGAAGAATCGAGAGATGGATTTAGAAGAGATTCATATTTGTATCCATGTTTATTCAAGTATTTGGGTAAGAAGTAACAATCTTTCCTCCTCCACCTTTCTCCTTCCATGAGGCTTAGTTCCATAAAATTAACAGAATTGTTTATCCTATGGCAAACTGAATGCATGACTACATGACTTTCAAATGGAGTAGGTGGAAGAAACTTCGAACTGGATCAACTGGAGAACGGGAGAGAAGCATAAGTAAGAAGAAGAAAAAACTATAATCTATTCTCAATTCTCATCTCAATTCTCAATCCAACATACTTTGTTATTTTTTCTTTCTTTATTCTGTATACTCTATACTCTATACTCAACTTTACTATGGTATAGTACACGCTTTGTACTTTATACACAATTTAAGAGTATAATCTTGTAAATTTGGCTCATACTTAATTACATTTGTCAACCAATGTGACATGGACCGTTTGCCATTGTCACAGAAAAATATTGTAATTTCCTACCTTAAAACCTTGAAACTTTTCTAAGTCTGTCTTTTGATCTAAATTGGATTGGATTGGATTGGATCAAAGATAATATTTTCTTGGGTCATTTCTTAATTTGAGAAGATGAAAAAAATATTATGTCAAATTACATGTACTATATTTTTATGTTATTAACTTTAATCCCCTCGCAAGTTTGTCAGTCATATGGAATAATACTTATAATCTCTAAACTCTAAACTCTATGCTCTAAACTAAAAAACTAAAAAATTTAGAGATAGTAAAATAAAGTAAATGACAGAAAATCTTGCTTTTACATAACCACCTATATCAAATAAATATTTTATCTATAGATATACATAACTCCTCGTACTTCGTACAACCTACAGCCTACAATTTCATGGGAAATGGGATGGGAGGATAAAGGAAGAAAGAAAGAAAGAACAAGTAAAATAAAATAGTATTAAAAAATAGAGTATCCCTATTCTATTCAACATTTAATGTTATGTGCCTGTTCTTTTTTTCTTTTCTATGCTATTCTATTCTGTTCTGTCCTGTCTTGTCTACCAAAACTATATGAAACCATCTACCATCTATGACTGGTTAGTGGATACTGGATTCACATAGAAGCATAACGTACCTACAACCTACAGAATGTAACGGCAGGTTCTCGTAGATAGACATTAGATACACATACAGAATACCGAGTACAGAGTACACGGTTACATATGTTGTACGTTATATATTACGTGTAAGAGCTAAGAGGTTGGTATGGAATTTCCAGTATTAGTAACTGGATATGGAGAAAGTACAAGTACAAGTAGACGTGGAAGCAACGGCAACGGCGTACGACACTAATAGCATAACCCTATTGATTACAAGCTACAAGCTACCTTTCCCAAGTCCAGTTAAACCATAGTCAAAGCATATAGTCGAATTGACTGTAGTCTAGTCTAGTCTAGCCAAACCAAACCAAACCAAGTCACGCTCTATCCATTTCATTCCATCCGTAGAGTATAATAATACTACTGCGGCTCATGAGCACAGAGTACACTGTACATTGTACCTTGTACATTGTACATCTACTGCTATATTGTGTACTGTATGTTGCATAGACTTTTATATCTATGTACCTTGTACCTTGTACCACGTACAGTGTGCAGTGTACATGAGAGTCCAGGAAAATTGCAAATTCCAAACTCACCTCTTTATACATTTCTCCTTTTCCTCTCAGTAAAATCCTCATCCGCCAAAAATCTATACGCATAGCTAAAAAGGTGGATACATACTACACATACACAGATACATATACCTGCAATAATACATCAGTGGAATGAGTAAAACTAGAAGCCGAATCATTTCTATCTCGTTTCTAGTTTCTAGTTTCTAGTGTTACAAGTTGCATGCTACAAGCTACAAGCTACAATGTATCTATCTATCTGCAATAAAATAACACAGTCCTATTCAGACTGTACATTGTATATTCTACATGTGAAGCGAAATGTAGAGATATTTAGGTATAACAACAGCAGTACATGTAGAGAAAGCGAAGTGAATCCACGCCTCTATACAAACTTTATTCACACGTATTATGGCAACTCACACTTTGAACTAATAATGTTGCTCATAGTTTACTCCTCTATACACAAAAACAACCAAGCCAAGCCAAGCCAAACCAAGCCAAGCCAAGCTCAACCAGACCAAGCCAAGCCATGCCAAACCATGCTGAGCTAAGACAACCAATATAACATGAGAATCAAACAAAAGATACACAGTAGCTATACGCATCCAGAATGTAGACACACATTTCTCTCCCTCTCTTTCTCATCTCACATTATATTACATGATATTACATTGTATTAAAGTAGAGAGTCTAGACTATATCAGTAGACTAGAGAGAAACTGGAAAACTAGAATCTAGAATCTAGAACTTAGAACCTAGAACATATCATCATCACAGGAGACGAGAGTACATTACCGAAAATGAAAGTTCTCTTGATACCATCAGACACCCAGCCATACACATCCATACACACACTCTTACATATAATAATAGAGAATATAGATAGACAGGGAGCTACAATGGATACATACATACACTGTACATTATATATTATATATACTGCGTATTACATGTTCTGTGAGTGATATAAAAGATGCATACATTCACAGCTATAAACAATGAATCCGCCAAGTTGGTGGTGAGAAATAGGAAGAAATGTTGAGGGAACGGGAAGGAGAAAGAGAAAGTTATCTGTCTAGAAAACATTACTGTGAATATAAAACCGATATGTGTTTCTCCCCATACCAGAGATCTAACGCTATAACATAATGCCATGCTCATATAGAATATAGATGGATATTCTTAGTCTCTTAGTGTTTGTGTGTTTTAGGGAAAGGAAGAGAACAGTGAGTGAGTGAGTGAGCTCAGCTTAGTTTTGCTCGTTTAGTTTGGCATTGGCCCTTCTATGTCTTATGTTATATGATGTCTTGTAAAGTAGACGATATACAATATACAGTATGTATCCGATATCCATATATCCGCCCATAAGCTGACAATACGAGTAGTAGTAGTAGCAATGACAACGGGAATAGCTTCAGTTTTCAGTTCAGTTTCTAGTTTCTTGTTTCTAGACCTAGAACTACACAGAGGGAGAGATACGAAGGAATGAGGAGGAGAAGACCAAGAAGACCAAGACGACAAGGACGACGACGACTGCGACTACTTTACTCTCTACTCAACTTGGTTCAAGTGAACAAAGTACAGGAGAGAAGAGAAGAGCGTCATGAGGAAAACTGTAATCATAGATAGGGAAAACCATTCTCCACTCTCTGCTCTCCAGTCTCCAGCCTCCAGTCTACTCTAAGAGCACGAGCACGCTATATAAAGTTGGATAAGGAGAGGAAAGTACAGCGACACACAGCCTCGCAGCCTCCCAGAGTACAGAATACAGCACACAGACTTTTAGTAACTTTATAAGCAAGTTCTTGAGAGTTGGTGAGGTTGGTTTTGTGTTTTGTTGGATGCTGGCAGGAGAGAGAAGAAAAGAAGAAGGAATCCGAGTTAGTCTAAGACTTAAACTTGATGGTGAGGTTTCTCGCTACTGTTCTCTCTCTTACTATATATTTTACGCTATATGTATAACTGTATGTTGTATGTTGTATGTGAAAGCATCCTCTAACTGTATAATGGTATAATACATTTATAACGTATACATAATATTGGAGATTTGAGACTAGTGACTGGAGACTCCACACTCTTGTACATTGTACATATTACATGTATTATTATTATTATGTACACACTATAATATTATATAATATATAATATAGTACACAAAGAGTAGAACGTGACTATCCCAATTGTTTCCTTTCTCTCTCTATCTTTCTTTACATGTATACTTGCACACTGCACACTTGCATACTTTCTCTCATCTTCTCATGTATTGCCGTATTAGTAGTACACCATTCCATTTCATTCTATTCCTATAACAAATACCGAACCATACCATACATGGGAATGAATAAAAGACTTAGAGCAGATACAGGGAAAATATCTATCTACACTCTACACTCTAGATTCTCCAGTCTACATTTAAGTATCCATGTATTGTACATTGTATATAGAAAACACATGGATGGGAATGAGATGAGAAACGGTGAAAACTGAGTACTGAGCAGACTCATACATTTTATACCCATATCAACAAATGTACCTTGTATATTGTACATTGTACGTGGGATTTAGGGCAACTTTCTCTCATTCTCTTTTCCTTCCTCTTCCTCTGTTCACTATTCAGTATCTAAATGTCTACATGTAGAATGTAGAATGTAGATTGTAGATGGACTACTCGTGTACATTGTACATGGTACATAGGGAATACATAGGGAAAGCAGACAAATGTACAGGATGTCTACGTGCATCTAGCATCTAGTATCTAATACTTATCTATGTATATTTTTGTACAGCCTGCAGACTAGAGACTCGAGACTCGAAACTGGTTGTACACTGGAGATTTTGCATTGCACATTGTACATGTGCACAACATCATGTGTATTATACGTAGTCAGTTGTCAGTTGTCAGTAGTCGGTATTCGGTTGCTAGTAGTCAACAAGAATAGATCTGTAGCAGGGAAAATGAATAGGAATTTATACGGGTGAACAGGGAGATTTTATTCCTTCCTGAGCTCTCCACGTCTTTTCTCTTGTAGATTGTAGATTCTACATTGTACATTGTAGAATGTACACTACACATATAGTGTATACTTTTGTATCCGAATATCCATTGTCTTTGTCTCTCTCTATTACCCTGACTCTCCGCTGTGCATTTACCGTTATTAAAGTCTCGGATCTCGGATATCGAATGTATTATATTATGTATACATATCTAGAATATCTACACAGTATACATGTTACATGTAGAACGTAGAACGTAGATCTTTGTACATTGTACATTGTACATGCTCGTTCATGCATGCCGTAGTAGAAAAATATTTGTAAGTTGTATAATGTCTTGTGTGTGTACAATGTGTACATATGTCCTGAGTGGATAGACGGAAAACAATGTTGCGATAATGTCTCTACAGTCTACAGTCTACTAGTGTCTAAAGTGTATAGTTTATAGTGTACAGTGTACAGTGTTCAGTGCTCAATGTACAATTCGAGGCTTTTCAAATGATGAGATTTCCTTGTGTTTCCTCTCTTTGAATGCTGAATGTTGAATGGTAAATGGTAAATGCTCAATCCTGAATACATATAGCAAGAAACCGAGAGTAATAATAATAGACGTAGATATTAGACACATACCTATACGTATTGAGCATTAAGAATTGAGGCAGATACAATAAAACTGATGGATATACTCAATACTCAGCTATTATTATTATAGATGATAGAATCAGATACCAGATATCAGATATATTTTATAAGAAATCATTTTCATCATCTAATATACGTGTATACCCATTATGCGATGATGGATTAACCATATTAAATTATACAAATGAATTACATAAAAGATCAGAGAATATAGCACAAAGTGTATGGAAGACATGTATAATGTATACTGTACACTGTACACTGTTCAATGTTCATGCACATACTGGGAGTATCAGTAGTAGTTAATGATCCTTTGTCCATTAGATAAAATGGAATTAAAGTATAGACAATACATAATACACACATACTGTTATACACTGAACATGTAATTCACTTGAACATAAATTATATAGGCACATATAATACATAATACACGATGCACTCAACACAATACTCACTACTCAGTACTCAGCACTCACTATTGGTGCATTTATACATTTTTCAAGTACAAAATGTTCACGATCTACATATCTATATGAAATTCAATGAAATGGATCCTCATTCCTTCCACTCAATGCCTATAATTAATAGAGTTTCCAGTTATCGGTAAAAGTTTCTTACCATGTCAAATATCTAGTCATTTCAACTCTAAATTTGAAACTTGAAGTAAACTTGGAATTGAAAGGCTTTCGATAACTGGAATCACTATCAGAATATAGAGAACAGAGAACAAAGTCGAGGCAGTAGTCAGTAGTTCATGTCGATGCTGAACAGAGCACAAAGCATCCGTATGACTTGCAACTTGCAACTTGCAACTTGCGACTTATAACGTATGACTTATATGACAATGTGACTTTTACTGACAACAGCAAACAACCAACAACCATTCAAACCATAACCGAGAATCAAAAATGTATACATTCATAGTCAATTGAGCTTTTGTTTGTCCTGAAATAATTCCGAGTCTAGAGTCTAGAGTCGAGTAACTAATTACTAGTAACTTTTCTGGGTTTATTAAATTCAACATTCAACATTCAACAAATTCTACAAATTCACCGTGTCAAATTTCAAAACTTGTCTACATTCTCCATCCTTCATACAATCATACTCCACACTCCAGATAACACATAACACCCACACGTATTCCGCGTGTCTTCCAACTTGCAACTTTCACACAATGGTAAACTTTCTTTTATTTACATTTGTACATAATATTATACAAGTTGAAGAAGGCACAAGTAGATTTCTTTAGAGAATTACATACATACATACATACATACATACATACATATTCTACACTGTACGTTTAACATTCGCGGTATTTATATGTAAGTTGTAGGAAAATGAATATAAACACCAGAAAAACTTGAATGATTTAATTACAATGTACAATATATAGTATACAGTGTACAGTTTAAATGTGAAACGATCTGCCTATAGAAGAGTTCTTAACTATGAACTAAGTAAATAACACTTTATGGATTCTGTACACATGCAACATGCCACATGCATTGATGTGTTTTCACCATTACGATATGAAACTATACACATGGAACAGAGATTATTTTGTTTTAATATGATGCATCCACACCATACACCGTACAATATACAGTGTACACTGCATATTACATAATGTATTATTAAGTTTCATTTTGTGCTATACACCAGAAACTTTAGGGTGTCGTGTGAACTAGAGCGACAAAAAGACAAGAAAAGAAGGCAAAGACAAGGACAAAGACAAAGACTAAGACAAAAGAAAGAAGGCAACCGCTTCTTCTTTATTTAATAAAGCTCGGATTTTCTATTTGTTCTACATATGATGAATGGCGAATGAAGAGAGTAGACAGTAGACAGTGATACAAAAGATGTTACACCTTATGCAATAGAAAATCTGTTACAGTGAAACCGGACGGAGTAAATTTGAAACAAAAACTATATAGAGTGAACAATGAACACAAAACAGTGACGTAAGACATGAATAGTGTGATTAAAATTCAAGTGTCTCTGCAGGACGAGCGACCGACACTTGATCACAGCTCAAAGTTCAAAGCTCAATGCTCAATGATCAACGCTCAAACTTTCTACTGGAACGTACCAAAACCCAATTCAATGCAATTCAAAATTCAAAGGTTACACACGTAATATAAAATATAAGGAAGATTGAAGGGGGTCAAATTTGTAAACATGGCTTTGTTTTCTTGAACTTGACATTGGACTTAATAATTCAATTCTCATATTGCTCAAGACTCAAGACTCAAGATAATTTTATCGCTGTTTGCTGTTTGCCATTTACTATTTCTTGCTTGCTCCCATAATAATGACATTACAAATGCTGACCTAAAGCCATTAGTCATTAGTCAGAGGAAATGTCAAAGAATGATTTGCTTATCATTTTGCCTCTAATAATCAATTTGTACTCGAGCCTCGAGGTGCATTCACATCCGTCAACCTCTTGATACAAAATACACAGCTGACAAGGTTAATTACTCAATAATTAAATATTCCCCATACACAAATCCGCGACATGATTCGTTCTGTTCTACCTAAGCACAAGACATTATCACAAGAACTGTAAATACACATTTTACGTTGCAGTCAATAGTTAATAATAAGCATTATACAGCAGATGATTCGTTTTTATGCGGGTAGTCATACGATACATGAACAATGGATGTATGAATATCAAGTTAAAAATAACTTGATTTACGTGTGGCTGAGCACCGAACACTGAGCACGTTCAATTTTTCCATTCATGAACCTATAAATTACATGTATTTATGTATGTTTTCCTAGTGTTTTATGCAGTTACCGTATTCTGATTATGATGAGTTTTAGTTTTTTTCCAACACTTGTGAACAGTGAACGAAAAATAATTGGTGGAATTTTTTCAGTTCTTAATTGCCGTTTGAGAATGATATTTTAAAACAATTCAGAATTCAAATGTAACACAACACACGACTTCTGATATCTAATGTCCAATGTACATACATACAATGTATATTATGCCAGCAATGCAAGTAATCAAAACAAATCTAAAGAATCACATTGAACATGATACAAAATACAGAGTAAAAAATTGCGTGCTTTTTTTCTAAATCACACACGTAGACTGTAGACTGTAGAGTATAGTTTGTTTGTCTGTAGATATAGATTGGTGTGGCCACCTCATAGAAACATAGAAACAGTAAACCAAGGACCAACGAAAGCCACACGTGATGATGAAAATGATGATGAAAGGCGCAATTTTGATGATAGTTCTCGCTCCTAACTTTTTGGGCTGCACGATACCAACCTCCAACCTCTCAATGTATTCCAAACTCCAAACCCCAAAGTTAGCCAAGTTAAAGCGATCACATTCACATGAGCTACACACACACTTGATTTCACTCTTCGTTTTCAGTTTTGACGTTTGAACTCACATGTGAACAGTAAAGTGTTGACCCTCTACTTAGCTCAATTCACCTCAGCTCTGCTGTGCTCAGCTCAATCCAATCTAGATAAATATGTCATAAACTATAATAATCTTGCTCCTTTTTTTACATTGTAGACAATCCATGGATTTACAACACAGCCATTCACCTTTCCATTCATTCACAGTCAGTCCAAAATTCAAATTTTAGCTTTGAGTTTTGAGCTTTAATTCATCATGTATAATTTAAAGTCCCCGCGTTTTATTTTCTTTGGCTTTTCATTTTTCGCGTCATAAGTCAAAAGTAAGTGAACAACATGGGATTTGACTTTGAAATTTTTGTAAAGAATGGGCCTAAAATACACATGTATTACTTTATACATGTATGTAAATCCGCTTGTTCTTGTTTCGAGAAAATCAAACTTTAAACAGATTGACTGTATAAGGAAAATAAATATAGGGGAAACGTGCACGGTGCACGGTGTACCTACTACCCACTACCTACGCAAATGAATTGGAACATTATTTTAATTTAAAATGGGGCAAATGTGTAGGATAAATGTCATGGTTAGAGGTTTAGCCGATTAACCATTAACCATTAAACATGTCCAATGGCCAATGCCCACCATATTTGTAGTATACTTGACTTTATGTAGCTTTCCTCAAATTTAAACATCAAGTGAACTGCCAAGATAAATGTTGGGGTTGCATGATGTAGAATGGAGAAAAGGGTGAGTTTACCTACACAATACATAATACAGAAGCATGCTGGGTACACATAACACATGCAAATACAAATAGAAAAACAATACGAAATGACAAAATGCTTCTCTATAAAAGTTTCTACCTCCAGAGTTCGTCATTGTACAAGCTACACGCCGGTTTGAATTTTAAATTTACAAAAATCCAGATTATACACTCTCAGATGATGATTATGATGTTTTTTCTTTTTATTAGTGATTAGATTAGAGCCCAAATACATATTAGTTAAACTGGTTCAACTTGTACATTTGCAATGAAAAATATAATATAGTAAGTATCTAGTCGCACCAGTCTCAAGTTTCCATTGAGGCATATTCTTAAATAAATAAACATTTTTGTAGATCCTATAGATATTTCTGTTTCTCTTGTCTTTTATGCAGCTCACACAACTTAAATACTCGACAACATCCAATAATAGTAATACAAATACAAATATAATACATTGAATTAACAACTATGAGCTCTTTATAATTTTTCTACGTGTTTTTCCCTACTCTAAATTTATTTCCATCATCAGTCTAATTTATTACCATTCTGCAGGACATATTATACATTATACACCTTACGCCTTACACAGCCTATACACTACACACATTTGTAACTACTTCTTCGTTGTTTGTTGTTTGTGTTTTGTGTATGCTTGGACTCGAGACTCATGTTTATGTCAACTGAAAAGTTGAAATATTATTTATTATTTGGTCGGGTTTCGGGTTTTTGGTTTGTCCACTTGCCCCTTCTCACAATTTTGAGCTTGAACTAACGAACCAACTCAAACCTCAATCATACATTATACCTTATACTTGTAGGTACAACATGCTTGTAACACACAATACACATGAGGCACGAGAGGGATATGGTTTATGGTTTATCGTATTTCATATTATAGATTATACATTTAGTGAAATTTTGTGTGGTTTATAGACTACAATATTATGGAGAATAATGGCCCGACTCTATGCTCTTTCTTTCTCGGTGCGTCCACCTTTATCTCTTCCCCTTTTCACTGTATTTTTTTTCCTAGAGAAAGACAGACATTAATACATTTACCTACTTGAGACGTAATTCTTGATTCTTGATTGGTGAAAATTTTAACATAATATGCTGAAAATGCATGTGTATTATACTGATATTATAGCATTTTTATGTATATGTACGTTTTTGTATGTCTGTAGACTGTAGACGTTGTGAATTGTGAATATATATAGTGTTGAACGATTGACGGCTTCCATTTTAAATTAATAAGATGCATAAATGCGGTGTGTATAGTGCATAGTATGTAGTAATGTAGTGTGGATGACGTACTGTTTAGGATTTACGTGTTTCTACAAACAAAGTGTGTAAAATTTTACCATAAGTGCCTGCACAGTGAACAGTAAACAGTAACCCAGACTAGGAGTATTAGAGTAAAAACTCGGGAACATCCACATGGGCTACTAGCTACTAGCTACTACTTGGTCATATACTGTATATGATAAAGGTACTTTGTTGTGTTATGCCTTGTGCGTTATAAAGTAATCAAGTCCCTTGTAAAATGCACGAATACTGATATTCAGAATTCCGAGTCTCTCTGTTCTCTTTCAGCTGTAGAGCCAAGTCTACAGTCTACATTCTACACTAATGTGTTAACTCGTACAATATTCCATACACTTTACGATAAGCAACAAACTAGAAACCAGAAACTACAAACTACAAGCAGTGCATGTCGCTTGCATGTCAAGTGGTGAAAGCACATAATTCTCATTTCACCTTTTCCATTCCACTTTCTACACTTTGAATTTCCCCTTCCCTCATCTACTTTATCTCTACGTCTCAGGTTGTTGTTGTTGTTGTTGTTGCTGTGTGAGGGGGGAATTTAATAGGTGCACCTATGCATGTATAAAGAATAAACCGGGAATTTCTACAATTGACCAACCAAACAGCTAACCAAAGGGAATATATATATAATACCTAATATTAATATGCATTATATACTTGTACTTGAAAACTTGAAAACCAGGAAACACGAAACATTTTCTGCCTCAAAGATTGAGAAGTTTCCGTGGAATAACACACTTTAATGTCGCTATTACTGATCAGTAATTTTTGAATGTCTCAAGCAAAAACAGGAAAGGGCACAGGAATGCATAATTTTTTCAATTTATCCGCCTTATTTACCTTAAAACATAAATATGGTATTTTCTTATTTGAGCCGTCAATCATATCGGTTTGATATCGCTATAAAATAAATTCACAATTCATAACTCCAAAACGAGCAACAATACAAAACAATAATATTGTATTTATATTATTGGTTTTCAATGGCTACGGTGAAAGTCATCTTCCTTTTGTTTCTCATGTGGTAATGTAAATCCAATACAAATACAAATACAAATTGAATAGGAATACAAAAGCAAATGTGGAAACTGTATTACGTTTTTGCTAATCAATTAAACTGGCAACTGGCATTCAAAGTTCTCAGATATCCACGCTTCGTCTTGTCTTGTCTCGGAGCGACAAAAAGCAACTTTACTTAATTTATAATTCATCGTATAGGCAAATTGCATGCGTTACCATTTACCATTGACTATTCACAACATACCCCATACGCTATACGCTATACACTATACGTTACGCTATGGTTATGTTCTATATGGACATTTTGTTCGTTTGATGTAATGTCTTTTATATAATTCTGAAAGCAATTCATATCTGTAATGTTTACTGTCTGGAGTTTCGATTCTCGATTCTAATAGAGTCTAGAGTCTCGTGTCTAGTGTCTAGTTTCTAGAGTATAGAGTATAGAATTTTGTCGCGACAGAATATTCCAATACTTTCATGCTAAGTGAACCAAGTTGATGTTTATCCTGCAGAAAAAACCAATATTAGTAATCGGAATATAGTAGCAACTACTTTTGATATGCATCATAACACAATATAGCACATGTACGTCGCAAATGTTCCACGTCTAACGTCTAAAGTCTACAGGCAACCGTACATTTAATACGGAAGAAAGCACAAGTTGACTTTGACTTGAGTGTGTTTCTCTTTTCTGTGATACGTAGTACGTACAATGTACAATGTGCATTGTGCATACACTTCTAACTTGTTATTCTGTATCGACGCGGAAGTGAATCCTTAATTTCTCTTCCTTGTGGAAAATAGAGCAACTGAAATTACATGAAATTTTCCTGTCTTTCTCTTTATCTTTTCACAAGTGTGTGCATAACAAAATTACAAAAACTGTCCTACAGAATGACAGAAAACGTGGAAAGAAACTTTTAAAATCAGCAAATTTTTTTATGCGAGTAGGAAATATTTTGTGTCTAGTGTCTAGTGTCTAATGTCTGCTGGATAATAAAGAGTCCAATGATAAATATCGAATGAAGATTACACGTGTTGCATATTTTCACATTTTCTGTGTTCGTGCTACTTTGAACTTTGACACAGCCGAGTGCCGTACAATTATTGAGCATTGAGCAAAATGCTTCCATAAAGAATAAAGATATAGATAAAATATTGGATAAAAATGGTCAAAATAGGTCAATCTATCGCCATCATAATTTCTAGTTTTAGGACAAAACCTTGAACCTTGAACGTTGCAACTGCAAAACAAAGAACAAATGCAATGAGCAATGAGAGAAATGTCATAAATGCAAAACAGCGAAAAAGTTTCACAAACTGCATTATGTAAACTGTGTAAAGTTACTTTGAGCTTTGTGCTTTTGGATATCAGTCGTTGCAAAGATGGAGGAACGAAAGAGGCACATTACATTTGTTTTTATTTTAGAAGATAAATAAATAAAACTCGTACCATGATGACATAAAGTACGAGTAAATAGTAAATAGTAAATCTTTTATTGTTTACTTTACTCACTTTGTACAAACACGGGAGGAAGAGGAGAAAGCAGGAAGGAAGGAAGGAAGAAATAAAGAGTAACAGCTACACCGAACAGCAACAGAAACAGCGACAGCAAGTGCACAGGAGAAAGACGAGACGAGGGACGAGCTTACTTTTTCCGAGTCTCAGCCACTACATTTCTGTTTGTGCAGGTCAGTTATTTCACTTTTAGGTTTTAGTCCAACTAACAACAGCCAACTGTCTTTTCCCATTTTCCATTTCCCATTCTTTAATTTCGGAAAAGTTTATAATTTTCATGTACCGTGTACAAATCTTTTTCCTTGTCTCTTGCTCAAAGCTCAAAAGTTTTTGTAGTTAACCTTGGATTAGTCTTTGTTTCATCTTTTTTTTTATTACTCAATCCGCTGTCATAAAGTAATAAATATGTATATAGTTTCAAATTACGCCAACAGTCAACAGTGTTGATGTAACATGTTAAATATAGTGAACTTCGAATATGGAAAAACTGTCATTTCCATATCAGTGCTATTTTTTTCTCTTAACATTGAAAACTGCATGGCTTGAGGCTCGAGGTTCGAGGAAGCAATAAATATTAAATAACAATAAAAATAAAAAGAGAGAAGCAATACATAAATAAAACAAAGAAATATTTTATTTCAGATTTTTCCTTCTTTTGACGTTTAATTTTTGACATTAGTCATTTTAATAATTATTAATAACTGTTACTATCGGATAAAAATCAAAAAAACACAACTTTTTTTACAAGTTCACAAATTCACAAATCACAAAGGGTACACCTACACTCATCACTACTGCATTTCCCTTTTTGTTTTTGCTAATGTTGTTGATAATTGTATCTGTCATCAGGGAATTAATACTCCTGTAATAATAATTATTATGCATGCTTCCTTCTTGATATTAGTGTTGCAAAAAGTATCCAATGTATCCAGTGTCCAGTATATAGAATATCATATACAAGTGAAAATTCCCGTCAAATGACGGGACATACTGTGTGTCTCTAAAATCCATATCCGATGGTCAAAATTGCTTATTTCAAAAAGGTCCACAGGCGTTTATTTGTACCCAAAAATGTATTAGCCGGTTGTGGGTATGTTTGGTTGCACATTTTAAGCTCTCGATATTTCTTTGCTTTGATGTAGCCCTTCTTTTAGCCAGAGTAATAGCCAATTCTCTTAGCCAGAGTAATAGCCAATTCTCTTAGCCAGAGTAATAGCCATTTCTCTTAGCCAGAGTAGTGGCCAATTCTCTTAGCCAGAGTAATAGCCAATTCTCTTAGCCAGAGTAATAGCCATTTCTCTTAGCCAGGGTAATAGCCATTTCTCTTAGCCAGAGTAATAGCCATTT
>JAQGBH010001575.1:0-31159 GCA_034698265.1 Sminthurinus aureus | reverse complement strand
GACAATGTAATTTATAACTGCATAATTATAACAAGTAATTTTATAAGAAATCATTTTATAAGATCTCCTATGACACCGTATAACGTTTGGTATAAAAATAGTTACAGAATGGAAAACGAAGCACATGAGACCAAGTTGGAGCATATTTGATGATAGGTAGTTGAGGTTAAGGTGAATTGACTTGGATTTGGATTTGGGTTTTTGGTCGTTTGGTTGTGGATTCTCTGAAGAAAAAAGAAGATAGTAAAGAAAGGAAGGGGGGAAGAAAAGGAATGAGAGACACATATCTACACGGACAGAAGCAGAGACCGAGCAGAGAGGGAGAGAGAATATAATAATAATAAGAGAGAGAGATAGTTTGTAGCATGTCACTGTGAGCATGAGGTAGGCTGGAAGTACATGCATTATGCAATGAGCTAGACACGCACAAATACCTCATTCTATTTCAACGACCAAATCAAACATGGTCTTTTTACCCAATAATACTAGTTCTCAGGTGCTCAAACCAAAACGTATTACAAAGTATATGACTACAAATAGTTAAGAACTTGAACTGGTTGAAATAATATATTATCTCCCACTGTAGACGTATGTCGTAGATTCAGCACATGAACAACGCGAACATATGTACAATCCAAACACATACACATGTTTCATCCTATCAAATCAAATGGGAGGTTTATATCATTCACATTTTAAAAGCTAATTGTATATATGTATGAACATATCAAAGTTTCTGGTTGTTCAATTGATAAAACAAATATAAAAAAAACTTTGGTGGTCACAAATATAAAAGCTTAATAGTTTTGATAAAAGTCGTGTTAAAAACCGCCTTGTTCTAAACTTTGATTTTTCTGTCATGTTACCACCCCTAATATTTGTTGTAACTTTACAAGCTGTCTTTTTGAATGTAAATGCCAGGGTCCATTGAATTTTATTTCTTTTCCTCCTCGATTTAAATCTTACATGCGGAATCCTGCACAAATGAAACTACATTGTAAAAAATTATTAGTATGTACCATGCATGTACGGAGAGGCAAATTTAAAATTTCAATTTCAATTGGATGAAAAAACAAAACTGAAAATATTTTTAATTGAAATCTTTCTATAAAAATCCATGAGGAAATTTAAGATATATTCAAGTTCCGTGTCAAGTGCCTAGTGACTAGATTGTACATTGATTGTACATTGTGCATAGTGCATGGTACAGTCACTAAAAACTACCTTGAGAAAAAAGGAAACTTTTAAATTTTTTTTACAACTACATGAGTGTTGTACATAAGACATAAGAGGGAGAAAAAGAAACTCGCATGGGAAAGAAAACAGTGAAAATCCATCTGAATATATTAGAGTGCTGTGAGAAAAATTCATGATAAGAATCATGTGACTTTTTTCCTAGTATATTTGTGGAAAACACACGGCGTCCCTGGTCAAGTACTCAATTCTCAATTGTCAAATGAAGAAGTTTTCAAGAGTATTTTGGTTCTTTGGTGGTTCACACACATTTACCATTTACTTACGCACAGCCAGTGTACTGGCGACTGGTAGCTGGTATACGAATGCATTCAATTTATATACATGTATAAATGTAGTGAAAATGGCCACACGCTTCCTTATTTATTTTTTCATTGTCACATTGAGTTGGGAATAACTCACACTATTCTCTCCACTCCAACCCAATCCAACACAACTACTTACTCCAAGGCGTATTATGTATAATGTATATGTTTTATGTCTATATAGACATGTACATGTAGGAAAGGGACAACTCACGCGACGGGACATGATGGTTGAAATTCGTGTGTGGTATTTCTTTCTCCCTATTTTGTTGTTTCATTTCTTATTCCTTTCACTCCTTTCTCGACATATTCAGTAATCCTGTAATTAACCATGTATGAAATGAATATACTTGTAATATTAATAACTGTACGTAATCGACAGGGACAAAAGTCGTTCATTAATGGTAGTGCTCATTGCTCCTTGCTCATTGTTTGTATGACCATTGAAATGTGGCGGAGTCGACTGTTTGAATTGAGCTGCTATTATACATTCCAGTTACATTTAAGTACATATCGTCTCAAATAAAATGACAAATACTTCTACATGCATTATTAACTCCCTTTTTGACTCGGCTATGTACTTGATAATGCAGTTATTTGGAAATATTTACTGTATATATTGTACATTGTACATACAGTATAAACATGGTTGAAATCAACCAAGTAATAATGTCATTTACGTTTAGCATACAAGTAAAATAAAACTAGAGTCTAGAGTCCAGAGTCTCTATCTACCTGTCCGCATACATATTGTACACACTTTATCTATCTTCTCTCTGTCAAATCCAAGTCATAAGCCTAATTTAAAAAGAAAGGGTAAGACTGTGTTTCTTAAACAAATCATGTTTGTTTGTGAATAAGAAATTTTACCGACTCTGTAGTTTTACCACACACGTTTAAAGTTTTGCTTGTCTTTGGGTCATGATTGAATTTTCTTTGAATTATTCCAATGACCGTCAACTACGAGTCGTGGATATTGGTTTTGTATTAGAGCATTTCAACTCCAGGCTTCAAGAAAAGTTCATAGCCTTTTTTAATAATACCCTGCTTTAAAATCCAACTGCAAGTAATGAATAATGAACTATGTGTAAGATGTTTTAGAGAGATAAAAGAAAAAGGAGCATGATGGTAAATTTCTTGCTTTAAAAAACAATAAGGATCTTTAAAGTATATTACAAAGTGTATACTTAAGACATACTTAGTAATAATTAATGGGCTCTTGTCTTCTTTGCGGCTACATTATAGTTTAAATCAAAATCAATACAGCCAAATGTTTTTAATAATACGTGATTTCATATCATTTTGGACTTCTGGATGACCAGATAAATAGATACTTGCACACGCAAAACTCACACATCAATCTCCTCCCCTAAAGACGGGGTACATTTTAATTGTCGAAAATCCGACGCCAACTAAAGTATCACTACGGTTTATTATGAAAATATATTTTACCTATTAAATTGTATGTAGTGCCTAAATATTTATTTTTTATATATATATATATACAAAATATACTGTATAGTATAAACAATAACTGATTTATCAGCATAAAAATATAAAGGAATCTGAAATATAAGACTAAATAAACAATGTCCATTGTCCAAAGGCGAGAGATAGTGAGAGACAAGCCCAACCAAACCAAACCAAGCATTTAATTTTATAACATTAACATTTACGAGCATAATATAAACAAAATAATAATGACGATGGCAATGACGACGACGTCGTCGGACTATAAACTTTCCTTGTATACATGTATATGAATAAGTGGAAGTGGACACGAAATATAGTTTACTTGAATGTCCGTCCTACCATGTGACGTACGTACGTAAAGTAATGACAATTATCAGTATTGAGTACTGAGTTCAACTGTAAACTAAAATTTTACCTGAAAACGATGGACAGTTAATAGCCCAAAATAAAAGTTCGTGGAATATGTATATCTACATTATACATGTACACACATTAATGAACCTGGTCTGATTCTCTTCCTTTCTCTCTCTTTGTCTCGCTCTTTCTCTTTTACTCACTCTTTATCATCATTTAAAGCCAATTTCATTGTCCAGGTATTTATTTACCATTTGAATTGAGAAATAGAGAACTTGCCCAATCGCACACAATCAACACGCCACTATCCTTGACTATATCTTGTCCGTTTTCCAGTTCCTCATGTTCCACTTCAGTTCTGGATTTTTTTGTATTTAGTCTTATTTAATAATGAAGCTATAGGTAGAATCATTATCTTTTAATCACGTTTGTTTTCATTTTGTTAAATTCCAATCCATATCTATGCGTTTCCGATTTTCGATGCGGAATAAAGTACACATGGATCGTTAACGATCATGATATTTGACAGTTATCAACTATTTTTATTTCGTACTCATTACTCATTACGCAATAGTTAATGCTATTAGTTATTAACCACATTTACTTATTTTGTGAGCTATTTATTGAATTGAATATATACAATATAGAATGAGTATACTCTATGTTTTTTTTTGCATATTCTGTACTTAAAAGTTTCCCAATTTCTTTTGCACAAATTTTGTGATATAAGCTCCAAAACGTTGCACCGAGCATGACACGTTTTATGATTCTCCATTTTGGATTACATTGGAATTTTACGTATGGTTGATGGGGGTAAATGCTCTCAGATTTTAACAAGCCAACCTTTCATCCAGGCCGTATCAAATGGCAAAAGAGTTTATGTATAGTGAAATGTTTTTCAATTTGTTTTTATTTATTCGGTCAAAAAGTTGATTAGTGTACATCGTACCTGTGTGTATAGTGAATACTGTATACTTTATCCATGTGACCCTAATGCCCATTTAAATTATCATTCCTCAATACAATTATTCCATCAGTGTATGTAGAGTATATGTAGAAAAGCCATTATGACATTTCTGCATACGATGTAAAAGACCAAAGACTAAAGACCGTGCTGTGCTATGATATATATGGACACGGAAAACAGAATAAAATTGCGTGTTTACACACACGTTGGGTGTAGTTTAAAATTCTCCCTTTCCGATTTTGTCGTCTGGAGTCTCCGAATTAAAACTAGGATTAAAAATTGAATGAGGAACTGGCGACAGAAACACTATGACTTTGCCACCGCTACTTTCATCTACACACAAAAGTTGAGACAGTGTCTTTGTCTTTGTGTTTTTAAAAATGAACGGTTAGTTTGTTGTTTTCATTCAACTGTGTATAGCGTATGGGCTATATGTACGTATATATATGTATGTAAAGCGTACACAGTGCAGTATGCTTTATAATAAATAGTATATCCAAGTACAATATGTACGAAATTTGGTTACATTTTAGTCGTTGATGACGGATGGACTAGAAACTAGAAAGTAGAAAGGTATTCTTTATAATATACCGTTTTTGTCTCTCTTTGGTAATTAAATAAATTAATTAATAGGTAAGTGGTGGTAAACTATAAAGTAGAAAGTCGAAAATTCACCTCTCGTTTCTACTTCAATTTTCCACACTCATAGACACATTACACGTACTCGTACACACTACACACACGTACACACTGACGAATGTACAAGTATATATAGAATGCACAGTATACAGTATGCAGCTAACAAAGCCCACAGATATGGATAAACGCCTTTTACTCATTTTGTACTGTCGCTCTCAAATTATTTATGCCCATCCATACTGATATAAAAAACATGAATGTTTGGAATATTGTTTGCAACTTTTACTTCAACTCGTATGTACGTACGGCTTTGTATATTTATTTATTCAAATGATGATGAAGACAATGTGATAAGTTAAACCAGCATATTGCGTCACATATAAATGGTAAATGGTGGCTCCGTTCAGACTGCTCCTGCTTTTTTGGTCTGGCCAATCTATCGTGTCAATAACAGAATTTAGTAAAGGCTTTTAACTATTATATTACCAGCACCAGTCCTCTATGTTTAATCATCGTGCTTATATTTTATATAACATACAAGCTACAACGTATTGGACAAAAATCCGGGTGTTTTTTTTTCTTCTACCATAGTTTACTTTGTTACCTCCGTATTTCAGTTCAATGCTCATAATTTTTATTACAGTATTATCATTATTATCATTATTTTACTTGACAAAGTTTTGGGAGAGTTTATACTTTATAATGCTAAAAATAAAATGTTTAAAATGAATACAATGGTAAAATGATGAAAGAGCAGGCGCTTTGAATACATAGAAAGAATGGAATGAAATGGAGAGCAAGAAGTAAGTATAATCTGTAGTATAATAGCATAGTGGATTTTGGATTTTCGGTACGACTGCACAAAAACAAAGTGTGCTACGTTGTAAGTTGCAAGTTGTGAGCTTGGAGCTGGGAGTGTTCATCACACTGAAGGTTAAAGGAAATTTAAAAAATTAAAATCCAGCTTTAGTGCGTTTAACGTCACAACTGGTAACTGGCAACCGACAACTGGCGACTCTCTCGTTCTTTCTCTTTTTGATATAAACACGGCTGGCTGTGTTGCAGTGGAAAATGTGGCAAATGGCTGATGTACTTTCGCGTTTCCTTTCCTTTCCCTTTTTTCCATGTTTCATTCGTTCGTTTTCATATTATAAAGGTTTTATCTCTTTACAAAGCTTTAGATATGAATTTGACTTTGGCTTTTATCCATATCCATATATATACAAATTTTAAGCTGTTTTCTCTTTCCTTTTTTTTTATCCCATCTTGACTTGAAACTGTGAATACGAGTACAAGTACGAATACGGCTACAACTTTGACTACGTCTGTACGAAGGACGATGACTTCTATTACTAGTTAGCTTGAAAGTTTCAAGCTGAAAAATACATGGGTGAAAAAAAATAGGGAGAGTGAGAGTGCAAAGAGAAAGTCAGGACGAGAGCTAAAAGCGGAGAATGGAGAATGGAGAACCCATATATAGAGAAAGAAAATAATACGTGAATGAGAATGAAGAGGAGCAGATGGAAAAACTTGATATTGATTGGCAAGTTTTTTATAGTTTCTAGTTTACATTTTACAGTTTATAGTTTATAGCCCCATCATATATTATCCATCTTTTTTCTCTTTCACTTCCTACAGTCATTTATCTACATATCTGAGTCGTATAGACAGAGAGAAAGAGAGAGAGAGAGAGAGAGAACTGTACAAAAACGAACGCACACTTACACACCCAAAATTTCCAAATGTTACAATATAATAAGAATAATAATCATAACCAAAATTTTTGTGTGTTCGGTGTTCGGTATATAGATATCAGCATATATATGTGGATGTAAAATGTACATTGTACATGTTAAAACATGCATAATATGATGTAAACTCTTCTCATTCGTTCCTTCCCATGTACATTTCGTTTCGTTAGTAGTCCCACCCTGTGTGTGTGTACAGTGTATAGATTTTTATCGTACAAACAAAGTCTCTCCATAAACTAAAAGTAGAAAGAGAGAAAACGGTGTATGGAGAATGGAAAATGGAGAAAAGAAGCAAGAATAGTAGTAGTTTCACCAGTAGAGCTTGCCCTATGAATTTTTCAATATATTAATTCTCTGCTATCTATTATCTGCTCTCCACTGTCAGTCTGAGGTCTACTCAGTTTTTTTCCCGTATATTTTTTTTCTTGTTTCTTCTTCTGTCTTTCTCTTGCCCAGTTGTGTAATATGTATCCATCTCCTGTCATTTCAATTCCATTTCCTTTTTCTAAACGCTTCTAAATTTCCAATTTTCCAATTTTTTTTAACATTTTATAATTTCCGCAGAAGTAGAATTGGATTTTGATTTTGATTTTTATTCCTTTCACTATTCACCATTAATCCCTCGTGATTTCATACTTTTAATATTTAATAACCTTTGAACTTTTTATGGAGCATTCAAGCAAATTTTTTTTCACAGATTAGAATTCTTACGATGTAGCTCGCTCATAAAAGAATATTAGTCCAACTTTGTAGATACACTTTGATAGTTTCCTTGTCTATGCTTGTGTATAGTGTATGGTATGTAGTTTGTAGTACGTACTGTGTGAGTACAATGTACGGCGTCGTATATTGAATCAGAAATAAAAAAAAGGATATAAAGTATTTTCTATTGTTTCAATCGTCCATCTTAAAAAATGACAGCCATAAAATTCATCAAGCGGTGCGGTGTGCGTGCAGACAAATTGTAGAGTGAATTTTCTTTTTACTCTATCTTTCTCTTTCTCCTTATTAATCTTTATACATTGTAAAAAAACATGTAAAAATCAGAGAAAACACAGCTCGATGGATCTAGATTGTACAATGTACATTGTACATATATCTATGACAGAGGTAATATGAGAAGGAATGAAATTCAAGCTACTGCTCTGTTCTGGCGTGATATGCTCATATTACATTGTTATAGCACATAATATGTAAATTATATGATAGATGTGTAGCACATTCTTTGTGCTATCATTTTACAAGTTGCCTAAAATGTATTCAGATACTTTCTCTGGTACTCTTTTTCTCTCTCTCTACGTCTCTAGTTTCTGTATCGTTCTACGTTGTTCACTTTTACATGCATAATAGGAGATTTGACTTCATGGAATTGAACATTGTACATGTGTAAATTTCCCGGAAATTTATGTGAAACAAAAGCACACTCACTCGCACGAGGTCTCGCTTCGATACACAACACAATTTTATGTAGTACGAACAAATGACAGGAGGAGGAGAATGACAGAAACAATGAAAAGGTGAAAGAGAGAGAAGGAACAAAAAAAAGAACAAGTTTAGACTTTTTCCACACAATACTTTTTAGTTCAACATTCTGAACAAGCCTTCAAATGCTCCCAAAGTACTTAAACACACAAAGAAAAGTCAATAATGAAAAAGACTTTTTGGTTATACATAGAATCTAGATTTTTTACTTTTATATTATACTAGGATAAAATTCTAAAAAAATTTCAATGATTGCCACCATTATGTTCAATTGGCCAAAAAATATTTAATAAATATAATACAATGAATAACGTCATTAAATAAATTTTTTTCACAGTTTAAAGACTTATTAGGATTCACTCTACACTTTTATATGTTGTATTTTCTCCACTTCTGCTCCTACGTTTTGGCACTCGTAATTTAAAATTCAAAATTCTCGTAATTAGTGACATACTATGTTTTACGTATCAAATGTAACGTTGAAATTGTATGATATAATGTTCTAAACTATGTAGACTTCATTCCGTTCGTTATCATTATTCCTCTTCCTCAAGCTTTAAATCAGATGTCAGGTAGAGAGAGCAGAGACTCTACAACATGAAGAGGAGGTGCCATAATGACTTTTTTCTAACGTAATTATCCGATAGAAATGCCAATATACATTGGCTCAGCGACAGTGCACAGCTTTAGCGGACTTGGTGAATGTTCTTTAGCACAGTTTTAAATAAGCGGTAAAAATCCATTTTCAACAGAGAACAGAGGTATGGCTTTTGAACATGTAGGATGTACATCGGATTTAAATGTTTTCCTCTATTCAAGTAAATCGATCAAAAAAAATGTCAGTGTAGCTTGTACACTTGTGTAAAGTGCAAAGTGGAGAGGGTATACAAAATAAGATGTAAGTACATACATATTACAAATTCTGATCGGTTTTATAATATCATAGTGCTGGACCTCGATTCAGCCTGTATGTTTTTGATTGATTGGTCTCTTTGGTGAACTTGCGGTTTTAGAATGAGAATTTTACGGGTTTATGTGCATATTACACTTTATACTTTATACTATTTGGGTTGGTTTAGCGATGAGAAACAAGATTCGAGCTAATTTATTGTTACTTATGTACGTATAAATTTACCATTCCTCTGAGCATTGAACATTGAACATTGAAGTTAGACTCGCTCTTCGCACTATACTGTATCTATTGTTTGGGTTTCTCCCTTAGAAATTCCTTGTAGTATGAAATGTGTAAAGACATTTAAACTATTTTGGTCTGTACTTATTATGAACTATGTGTATTTTAGTGTAGTGTAGTGTAGTGTGTTGTGGTGTAGTGTAATATAATGTAATGTATGTCTATAAAAGTTTGTGTCGAGTTTGTTCGTTGACTCTGGGGTGGTTTCTTGTTACTTTGCCTTGACTCTCCTTCTTTGCCATTCTGGTTTCTTGTTCTCGGTTGGAAAGTGTAAAGAGTGAAATGTGAACAAATCGAAGACTATAGAATAAGAAAGGAGAGAGAAAAGTATGTACAATGTACAAGACAAGAGAGCGTATATATTGTACATTGTACATACATATGTTGTGTCATTAAGAAAAGACGCATGCTAATTATATAGTAGATGTAGAAAGAAAGCAAGAGAGAGAGAGAAAGAAAAGGCCTGAGTTGTCTTGGATTATTTCAATTTCTAAAGAAGAAAACGATCGATATTCCTTCTGTCTTATACTTATTTTGTATTTTATAATCGTCTTTGATATATTACCATGTTACTATTACTCCTACTTTCCTTGGCCTTAGCTTTTGCCTTTGGTTTTTGGTTGTTATTTCCTCTGTAGTTTCTACTGACTTTTCCCTACGTATTCTTGCTTGGAATTTTCGAAACAAACTGACTGCCTCTTGTTCCTTCCTCCGTCTTCGTCTTCTCTTCTCTACTCTTCTCTTTATAGATAATTTTCATAGAATGTTTTCGTACAGGATAAGAATAGTTTTTGTTTATGTACACTGTTATAGATTATAGGTATTTGTTACAGTAATATGTAATATGGCTCGTATATTATGGAGAGAGAAAGTGGAAAAAATGTTGGCTTTTACAGTTCCTTCGACGTTTTCAGTTCCAGTTCGTCCAGATGGAAATCTATTCTCAAACTATTCATTTTCTCATAATGGCTTTTCTTTGAGCTCTACAAAGTTGAGACGAGTTCTACACAATGTAAAGCCCAACAGCCAACAGCTAACAGCTACAACAACCTACTCCCGTGTAATCGAATTTTAATTCATCAGGTCAAAATGAAAATTTGATTGGAGAAATTCTACTTCTTTTATAATAATCTTAATATCTCCTAATATCCAACATGTAGTGTACATGAAAGACTTTTGTATCCAGTATCTAGATTGCGTAGTTGCCCATATTCCATATTTCTAACCATGAACATTGAACATTGTACATGCATAATGTCTAAAAATTCATTCTAGTTTCTAGTTGAAAGGATTTTTGCAAAATATATTTCCTCAGAAAAATACCTGACATTTACAAAGTATTATAAAAATTAATAGCCATTTCCCCCCTATTTCTAATAGTTTGTTCAAGTCTTTTGTGGTTTATACCACCAAGGATCAAGCAGCAGACATGATGATGGCCACCATCATCATTAAATTATGACAGCGTATCGTCCTCATAATGCACAAGGTTTTGTAAAAATAATTTGAACTTTTATTATTAGTATTTACAACTTAAATACATAAACTGGCTTTTTCCATCAAACCTTCAAATGTTTTGTCGTATTTTAAAAATTCCAGCGAATTTTGTAAATCATCAGGACTATTTGATCCTTATGCTTGATTTGAACTTGGAATTGAAATTGAACCATCACATGAACAGAACCATTTGCCTTTAATTTGAAACTATAAAAGCAATTATTCTGTCAAAAGCTTCTTACTTAATTTTTACTTTATAAATATGTAAATTACAGTCTTTGATAAGTCACCAAAGAAAAAACAGTCAAGAGTCGTAGCTGTAGAAAAATTTAAGTTGAAGTTTTTTTTCATGTCTATGTTTACCCTTTTCTGTTTACTCGCTCGCTAACTGGACAGCTTTGAGGAAAAGCTGTGAGTGACTTGGCTCTTGGCTTACACAGTTTTTGGGTGATTTTCTTTCGATTGTTTGAGTTTCTACTTTCTACGTTGGCAGTTGAAAGGCTTTCCTCCTTAATTTTAATTAGCTTATTTATACACTGTCAACCGCCCCTATTACTTATATCTGTATTTTGTATTCTGTAGTTTGTTTCCCTTATTCAGGAACAAATGGAAAGAAAAACCAAGACATGCACTATCTATACTATCTTTCCAGATTTTGTTCAAATGTTACACGAATTAAAAAAAATACGGTAATACATGTACAACATGATAAATTCCTGATTACATAGGAAAGGAAACACAGTACATAGTGAGCAGTACTATAGTTGTTCCACAGTAAAAAATGTCAATGTATTTACTATTTACCAATAAAAGCAAATAATATTATTTTTCGTAGTGAAAACAAGTTGTGGTTTCTTGGCTCAAAGAAATAAATAAATAAATATCTCAAGTCTCAAGCCTTTACAATGACAAAAATAAGAAAAAAAATGGAACATTGAAGCTTTCTAATTTCTAACATTATAGAATTAACATTACAAGATTAAATATTGCAGTCATTTCGTAGTCGTTCGACTGTAAGGACTTAAGAATTAGCACTAAAAGGTAAAAGGACATACGTAGTACCAAACAAGTACAATTTTATACCTGTAAAAAATATGAAAAACTTACAGGAGATTTAGGTGAAAATAGTTCAACATTAAACATGTGTAATGTGTACCTATGGTATATCTACTTTGCTAATAACACTATTCGTTTTTTCATATCAAACTTAATCAATACAAAATACAGTTGTTCAGTTTTTTTTACCATGTTTCATCCAATCACTTGAATGCTCAATGCTCAATGCATGTTGAGTGTAGAGCGTAGAAAAGGCATGTACATAGATATACATACATGTTTATTACCTGTATTCGTATTTCATATTTCGTATTGACGAAGTATAAAAGCCTCTTGTGTGAACTAATTATATCTATAAGAGAAAAGAACAAATATTTGGAAGAAAGAAGGAGAAAAAGAAGGCAGGCAGGCAGCTGAACTCCGCCTTTATTGTCAAAATTATAAGAAAAAGAGAAAGGCTTCACTCAACTAAAAATCTTTTCTTCATTTCTCTAACTCAAACTCTTTTCAGAACTAACAACTAAGTTCTTGGTTCTCGACAAGAAAAAAGCTGAAAAAATACTGTTTGTACCTTGTACATGGTACTTCATAATATATTGTATACTTGTAAGTTACACGTATCATCACAATACAACTTTCATATTAAATATGATTTTTTTGTATTAGTTTCCTGTCTCCTGAGACAAATATCGTAAAAGTAAAACCGTAGTGAAAAACAAAACGTGACAAGGGACAAGGGACAAATAATTATTTCGTAATTTAAAATCAAGTTTATTTGAAATAAAAAAATCGACAAAATGTTCATTCATATGGTTTCCTCCTCCTGTAATTTCTATAAGATATGATCGATTGAAATTTCGAACATGTGAAAGAAAAGAAAGTGAAAAAAAAACGACAAAGACGACTTATAACTTATAACAATATAACATAATGAAAAAAAATTCTTTCATGTTATAATATATTGTTCTAATGAGAAATTCTGTAGCTCCAGTTCAAACTGACAGGTGCACAAACACACACACACGAAGCCAATTTTTCACGCGGTTGTGACAATATAACGTCGAGGTGAATTTAAAAAAAATATTAATGAGTTCAGCCCATAAGTCTGGTTCTGTATTTTGTGTTTTGTATGTAACGGGAAAAGGTAGAAGGTGAAATTGAAGAAAAATATATTATGTATAACATACGTATAACAAACAAAACAAAGCTCATCTATGATATGTAAAACTATGGAGAAAAAAATCTAATGAAAAGCATGGCGTCTAACAAATATTTCTTTCTATTTAGTTTTTTCTTCCTTTCTTTTTTCTTTCGAAATACATATTAAACCTGACGAATTTTCTTTACACTCTTTTGTATTTACCTATAGTATTTACATACATATATATATACATGTACTGTTTGTCATTGTTTCTCGAGGTAATATGCCTTCATGTATGTCTGTATGTATGGTTTTTTTTGTTTTGGCTTTCTCAAGGGGAGGAGACAAATGACTAAATGATTGACTGCATACCTACACATTTTCGTGTTCCTTGTGCATTTTTCCTCCTTTCTCGTTCCTTTATGTTCTTTTATTTTCAAAATTCATTTGTTCTTTCTCAATAAAACAAGACGATTGTTTGTTTGTTCTGTTCTGTTCTTTTCTCGTTGAGACTCTCCCTCTCCCTTTTACCTTTTACTTTTTTACATCAGTCGACAGTCGACAAGAAACGTCCAGGTTCACTTCAAAATTTGTACAGTCATTTGTCGTATGTAGAATGTAGATTACACGTGTTTTCCTAGCTTGGCCCCTTCTACTTCTGTCTAATTTTCATCATATTTTCGTCATACATCATTTTCCAAAGAGAACATACACACATGTAGAATATAGAGAAAAAATAATAATAAAAAAATGTGCGTTAATAATAAAAAATAAAGGAAATGAACTGTATTGAGTATGGAGCATTGAACATTGAAAAATCCAAACTATTTGAAATCCTTTGTACAAATGACTGTCTTTTCTATAGTTTTTTTTCTTCATCAAAAATGTAATTTATTTCTATGCAATCGTTCTTCTAAAATTTTAATATTCAAAATTCAGGATGAAACGGCTCATTTCCCATATGTGTGTATTGTATACGGATTTGTCTGATCAGAAAAATAAAGAGGGAAACACAATGGAAGAAAATGTCATCGCAGAGTTGTGGATTGTAGGACCCCTACAGTCCTATAGGACATCCTTGTTTTAAAAAAAATCCCAGTGGAAAGTTGAAATTCCGATTCCAAAGACCATAAGAAAATACAGTTCCGCCTGATATCACACAAGCTATAAACTTCTTAAATATCATTCTAAAGGACCCTCCTTAAAGTTCTAGGGAATAGGGATGCGTGCATAATGTATATCCGTATTCGTATTCGTATCTTAGTATTTCACAGCACTGAATAGAAGAGACCACAAAACGGAAGCCACAAAATGAAATGTTATGTATACTTGACTATTAAAGACACGAAGTATCTATAGCTGAAGTAATAGAACTTCAGATGTATATAAGTAGAGGTATCTACTGTTGTACAGTATAGTGGTTAATAATTTGTAATTTATAAGCAAATCAGTGGCAGAACAACACAATAGAAGACTCCTCTTTTGATTCTGAATCGTGTAGACTGTAGACTTGATAAAATCGATGCAATATTATTATGACGGGAAGACTTGATACTTTGTGAAATAGACTGATGTATAAATATCAGATCAGATAGTTCAAAATATCATGGGTTGTGAGACCCAATATGAAGAAATATCAATACCCAAGGAGCATTTTTGGCATTTGAGTTTGGAGTTTTGGGTTTGGTGTGTGGTGCTTGCAGTTTAGAATTGTGGATTGTGGTAAAAAGGTTTGTACATGTATTTTATTGTACTCATTTATCTAAATTGAGAATAGAGACAGTCTGGAAAAAATAGATGAAAGAAAGAGAAAGAGACAGAGCGTAAAAGTATACAATGAAAAAGGGAAAAGTCAAGTGCAAAACTGGACCACACATTTTTCTTCCGAGTTTTAGAATCCTTTTGTGGACATGAGTTAACTTTTCTCTCTTCAGTCTTTTCATGCAGAACTTGCAACAAAACTAAAAAGAATAAATAAAATCTACTTTTTTCGTCGATGAAAGAGACAATCGAGCTCAAGCAAAACGTGCCCGGTGCCTGGGTTCTGGGTGCTTGAACTATAAAACAGTGTACACTGTGTACTATGTACTGTATTGTCACTGTTTGGTAGAACACACCGGACAACGTCCAATGAAAATCTGACAAAGATAAGAATGTGGAAAGCAAAATTGTAAAACATATGCTATCGGTGTGTACATATGCTGTGAGATTTTATGCTAAAAGTACAAGGAATTTGGTAGAGCACCTTTACATGGACACATACACCATGTCCATTTTCCGTGATCTATACTCTACAGTTTGTCTCGTTTCATTTTCTAATTTTATTACAAGTATTTAAAAAAAATTAATTCAATTTAAATTTAATGTCTACAAACTTAAAGGGAAGGAAACTTCTAAATCGATTTTCTCGGCTTGAAATTCGGTGCTCGTCTGGCTATTTTCTAAAACTTATAGACATATTTATCCGATTTTACCGACAATTGCGTTTGCATGCCGACAAACATCGACACAACAAGCAAAGAAAACAGTAAAAAGATTCCGACACCCTCAAAAAAATTCCCGATTTCATGTCATCCATACATCTTTTTGACCTTTCAATCCAGTTTTTTAACATGTAATTGTAAAATGTCATTTGTAATTTCTAGTGTTTTCATAAACACATTTCAGAGAAATTTAAATCCATGCAAAAATTAACCAGAAGTTGGATTTGTACTTTTAGTTTGGCCGTTTCAATAATTTTCCTGTCTAGACTTTGATGTCTACAGTATCCAGAATCCAGAAATCTTGACTGTTTACTGTTTACATTTAAAAACCAAAGAAAGTCGAGAATCTGTGCGCATACACAATCCACATGCAATCTCTGCCCGTATGAAACTTTTCGTTCAAAGGACTTTTCCCACAAACTGTGTGTGGAAAAGTCAAGTCAAGACATTGTCACACCTTTTGGACGGATTTTGGGGTAACTCTGGTAGATTAATGCAGCCGTGTGCCTTCTTTTTATCTATATATTCTTCTAGGATCTAGGATGTAGGATGGAGGATGAAATAGTCAAGTACAAATTGCTGGCGGCTAAAGAGTGTTTATGTATGAGTGAGTGAGTATTAAGTATACTGTATACTGTCTACTCCCTGTATGATAAAATATAATGTCCCATTATATATTTCTAAGTTCCATGTTCCATGTAGGACGGTAGTGTTCTGTTCTGTTCTGTTTGCTTATACAGTGGCTCTTTTAGTTATTAGTTGCCCAAGAAGTGCGACCTGTCCCTATGGTATTTCATTCTTTCCTTGGTATTAAAAAGCTGAAATGGCGGGTAGGTATGGAATGGTTTGGTTTGGTTTGGAATGGCACGGTCTGATGTGATGTGGTTCGAGGAAAGTCAAAGGCAAAAGGAAAGTCAACGGTGAAGCTTAGAAAAAGATGAAGAAGGAGAACGGAGAGAGAAAGAGAGGAGAAAGCAGGGGGAGACGAAGCAGCCTGAAGAACGAAAGAGAAAGAAAAGTTTTTTTGAAGACTAATGTACATATTATTTATATGACTGAGAGGAATGAAGGGGAAAGACATAATAATCTCTATGTGTGTATGAGTTGTTAGGGAATGAGTCTGCCGTGCTGACTGACTGAGTGTAGTGTAGTATAGTATAGTTTAGTGTACTGTACTGTACTGGAGCTCTGATAGACGAGAACAGGAGAAGATGAAGAGAAAAGAAAAGGAACATAAGAAGACGAAGACGTAGTTCTAGAACGTACATGTAAGTTTGTAGTTTCTGTCTATGCTTGTGTATTGTAGAATGTAGAGAATGAGGAGGAGCATGCGCCAGTGAAAAAATTCTGATAACATTTTTTGTCATTTTGCCAATGCAATCGAAATGAAAGAGCTAGGCCAATTGATTTTTGTCCAATTTTTTTCTTGTTTCTTTCCCCCCGACTCTTTCGTCTCCTTTTCTTTTTCCCTTCCTCTTTCTCTGTCTTTCGTTCTTTCTTCATTTCTTTCTCTTTTCAATTTCTCTTGCTTATTCAACCTCCACTATTTTTTCTTCATTTTTTCCTCTTCACCATCCTTTCATTTTCATTTTCTAGTTTTCTCCTTTCCTATAGTTTGTTCACTTCTTCCGCAAACTAAAAATGGACTCGTTCGGCTTGTGGAGTTGGAGACAATGTGAATGTGTGTGTGCATAAATGTGCGTCTTGTACTTTGTAGTTTATGCTTATATAATACAACCTTGTCCGTGGATTGTAGATTGTAGATTCCAGATTGTTAGTATTATATAACTCTCAGCACCAAAGGTATACATAATATGTCGCTTTTAAACGTGGAATTGATCTTCACACACAAACAATTAGAGGAAATAGTACTTGTATGCGTGAATGTCTACATTATACATGCTACAGTCTACGTGCTACATGTAGCTAGTCCGCGCTTCATTAAAACGCCAACATCCATGTACAAATGACAGGGTTAAACTAGTAGCGTAAGAGAAGAAGCTACTTACATAATAGCACATGCTACAGCGTTTGTATTTTAATTGAAACTCTTCCGTTTTTTCCGTTTTTTTCCGTTATTATGAAACCTTTTCCCTTAATAGGATCCAGCTTCCGAAAAAAAATATTTAGACACCTTGAAATTAAAAAATAATAAGGCAACGGGAATTGTATATAATTTAGGATAAAATTACACTCCATTACGGGCGATTGTGTGACATGTACAATGTAGAATGTGCGACGTATTTTTAGGAATTTTGGCTTTCTTTGATTTCTAATGTCACGTTTCTATCCTCACCTTTACAGTTACTACTGTTACTATTTTTACGTTGAAGTAATGGAATATTTTTGATGTTTTGTATTTTGTACTACCTACAATTTTGTAGAATAGAGGTAAAAAAAAACTTAAAACGTGACCAAATCTCTGAAATCTTTAAATGTGAAAAGTACACAAAATACAGCTATCAACATAATTTTTCTCGAGAACTTTCATTGAACAATCGGCTGTTCCAGTCGGTTGAAAATTTAAAGATATGTGGACATGAAGAGTTGGATTAGTTGGTATGTGCAGCGTGCCACATTGTGTATCCGGGTCTGTTAGCCTCTTGCATTCAAACGACGAAGGATTATATTTTCTTTTCTTTTCTATTCCTCTATAGTCACTAGTGAAAAATTAGTTGCATTGGTTGCAAATGCTGTTTCTGTTGGTGTGTGTGTTGGTGTGAGCAAAAAGTACATTTTGTTCAACTCTTTCGTAAAACGAGTTCCCTGCACTTTGTACTTCCTATTCCAAACTCTACAGTGAGGGAAATTCGGGAAATGGCATTAACTCCTAATGACATTATGCGATGATTGCATAACGGGAAACTAACTTACTTACACTGGAGAATTTTGTTCTTAGAGAATCACAATAAGAACCAAGGAGAAAGAGTGTGAAGGCGGATTTAAGCTTACTTCAGCACTTTAACAACAACCGACAGCCAAGAGAGAAAACTTAAACTCTGATTAATTTAGTAGGGAAAGCAGTTTTAAACAAATTTAAACAAGATGTCATATGTAGAGATAATAATACCACTGTCAATTGTCAATTGTAAATACCTTTAAAAATCAGCAAATTCTCCATGTATTCTGCGATTTTCTTGGTTCTGTTTTACAAATCCGTTTGTATATTCTGACAATTTAAGATCTTTTTCGAAGTCTATTAAGGAAAACGCTTGAAACTTGAAAAAATTAATCTTAATCGCGCGTTCCTAGTTTCTAATTCCTAGTAAACGTACTTGAGTATCAAATAACATAATATTTCTTTTTATGCTCATTATTTGTTTACTCGCAACTCGGAATAAAAATCCCTTGCCTTGTGTACATTATACAGAGGTATTCAATATTCAACTTAACTTGTTTAGACTCAAGCTGGATTTATTGACAGTCAATAGTCAATATTCACACTTCTGTTGTCAGTGGTGAATATACATGTAACAAACACGTTGATAAATGAAAGTTCTTCCGTATTTGACTTGGTGCTTCTTATCTTTTGATTTTTGCTACGGTTCACTTTTCGTTCTGTTTCCAGCATGTGAAAGGGGGGAATGCAAAATCTTTGCAAAGGAAAACCGGGTCAAAGGATTTGTACAATGTACAAAGTGCAAAGTACAACAGAATGAAAGTGACGGTACATGATACATGCTTGCTGGCTGTGGTTAGAATTGGGATTGGATTCACTACAGAATCCAAAACTGCTGTACAAAGTACAAATACAATGAACAGTGTACAGTGTACAATGTTCAGTATATCGAACCATACCATAGTAAAAAGAATCCTCCAAAAACAGAAAGAAAGATGTGTCTGTGTAAGGGCTCTGTCCGCATGTACTTTTGCAGTTTCCTATAAGCTTTCATACATGTGCATCTACATTGTGCATGCATGTGAATGCATGTATACACAGAGATCTAACATTCATTCACAGATTTTTTACAGTTACGCTTTACGCTCCCGCTCTACTACTACTTTCTCTCCAACTCGGAAGAAAAGCTACGGTACACGCGTATTCACACATGTACACACTGCACACATACATACAATTCTAGTCTAGAATATTGAGTGTAGAATCTAGAGTGTAGAGTGTAGAGCATGACATTGCGCTTCCAGTCCACAGACACAAAGGGGTTTGAAGTACGAATACGAATACGAATGTGGCTGTGGCTGTGAATGCACAAAAGACTGAAGAGCAGTACCATTGAATATAAAGATATACCCTTTGAAATTCTCGGGTACATGTATGTAAACTTACGCGACGTTTTCTATGTTTCCTCTTCCCTTTTTCCTTTCTTTCTTATTCAGCTCAGACTTTAGACTAGAAACTAGAAACTAGAACTGGGACTAGGTGAGTTGATCTAGCTCCTGCTCAAGATGTATCTATGCACATCTGTATAGAACTAGAAAAAGAAGAGAAAGAGGTAACTCTTTCTTTTTCTCTCCCATTCTCAACATTTCTCTTTCAACTTCAACTACTTGAACTTCCTTTTCTTGCATGTGCTCAACCTCTTCCTACGTTTATCGTCATGTCATAGGCATTGACAAGCTATAATATGCTCATTGTATATTGTACATTGTATAAATGTGCGCCGTAGTAGAAAAATGTGTCGTTTTTTAAGCTTCCACAGCAAAAATACATCCTTCCCTTTACAACGGACATAGTTGAGAGACATTTTTTCCTGGTGTTATTTAACTATTTATCATGTTTGTTAAACTATGGCTAGATTCTCTCTTCTTGTCACTTTCTTTTGGATATTGTGATTTTGTAAGGCTTTTTTAAAACAGTAATTAGAAACTAGAAACGCAATAAAAATATTATTATTATTGCTATTATAGGACAGTGTAATCAAAACCTTCAAGTACTTAAAAGTTGAACAAAAATGCAGAGCTGGTTTAGTATCTAAATAATTGATTGTATGTCTACGTACACGTAAACAATTATTTAGTGACCAATGGTCAACTTTTTAAATCAATGACAATGACAACCACACAGACGTAAAAAATAGGCATTGGTTTACTATTTTTTGTTCTTTTCCTTGTCATTTTCTCCTTATGTGTTCACATTTTATTTATCAAAATATGGACATAATAATTGAACTGGTATGTTGAGACGACAAAAAATCTTGTGTGTGTAGTGACAACAGCATGAAAAACAAAACATCATTGAAAGGAAGGAAACAGAGAAATCTGAGAAAATAGAAAAAAAAAATCGAATCTATGCCAGACAGTTCCAGAATGAAGAAATAATTGTACACGTGTAGCATTCTTACATGATATGTACATAATTATTATATTGTATTTTAGTTTTTTATACTGTATAAGTTATTACAGTGATATTGGGCATAAAAAACGGAACAAAAGAAATATGGAAAGAATTGAGTTGAGGAAGAGGAAAATGGCGATCTTATTACATTCCTTTACTCTATACGTACATTATGAAAGTGCAGACTTTTTTTGGTTTGGTTTCGGTTTGAGTTTGAGTTTATTTTGTGCTTTGTGCTGTTGTTGTCATGCTCTTCATGTTGCTCCGCTTCAATGAAATCACCTAAGAGACTGGAATACATAGAATTGGATTCAATGTTTTACACTAACAGGAAATAGAAATAATGAGCAATTTTTTTTGGTCACGAACACTATCGGCTATCGGCTATCCATCCAGATATCGAGACATCCAGATCTTGTAGATATCTCAAAAACAGAACATCTGTATACTGTAATCTCGATGAGATGAGTGCGTGTACCGTTGTTTTGAATGTTGACAATGTACAACGTACATGGAAACTTTATTCCAATTGACACACGTAGTGAAAAACTATATACTCCGTATTTTATTCTTACGCAAGGACTACGAACGGATAGTGTGTCACTTACTCTAATTTCTCCATTTATTAGTTTGTCCTTCAATGATATCATTTCTAGTGTATGATGTAGTTTTTGCAAAAGGTAAATTCTAGGAAAAAATACATTTTTCTTCATAAATAAAGCATCAAAAGGAGTTTCCCGGATTTGTAAAGTGATTCAATTTTGCATGTAATTTGCATACAATTTCCTTTTTTATTTGCTCTTCATAGTATTGAGTATTGAGTGTGCCTTTGAAAGAGTATACACTTAGTTTGTCTTCCTATGCTTAATGATACAGACATGAATAAAATGTTCATCGTTGAATATAGACTCTTGAATCTACCTCTCGTCAAAGTAAACAGATTATATTACGAAGAGCTCAACTATCAGGATGTGTTGATTTCTTGGAAAAACGGCGTGTGCGTATTTGTGTGTGTAAACGTATGAAAATTCTTTACACTTGAAATGTTGGATGCATAGGATGTAGAATGCAGCAGAAAATACTAGTATCTAGTAATCTAGTATAAATAAATTCACTCAGTCAGGTACTCGTCCTCTATTCCACTATTCCGCTTCGTCACAACCAACAACAACCCAAACCCAAACCAAAACCATTGAAAGACAGAGAGAGAGAGAAAGAGAGGAAGAGAAAGTACAGAAGTAGAAACAGGGGTAGAAGGAAACTACAGACTACAGAGAGATGAATGAATGGAAGGAAGGAAGGATGGAAGAAAGAAAGAAGAGAAAGAGAGAATAGAGGCACATTCTCTCTTTATCTCTCTCTTTCTTTCTCTTTCTCTTGATGTACATACCGAGAGACAGTTAGACAGACAGACCGACAGACAAAAATAGATATACTTATGTACACCGTACATGTCTTGTCCCATATCACGAAATCCATAGTGCATACTCGTACAACTCACAACATATACATGGGATTTTACACACGAATTCCAATAAGGATTTACTATTTTACTATTTTATTTACATGCTGACGCACTACTGAGTACACGACACATAACACAGTGCAGTGAGAGAGAGAGAGAAAGAGAGAAAAAGAAAAAGAGATAGACAGGCACAAGCGAATAGGGAATACCCTTACTACAACTACAACGATTACTATTACTACAACCGCTGCTTCTGCCTCTGCTTCTACCTCCGCTACTGCATGTACCAATGTACCATGTACTTTGAGAGGATGATGTGCCTACACAAACAGACACGCACACACACACACACTCCCTTTTCCCAGAATTCCAACTTGAAATGCATCTTTTCTTTGAAACTTTGTAACCTGCTATGCAACTCTCCCCACTTGAAACGAAACTCAAAACTCAATGAACTCTCGGCTCTTTCTCTCTTTCCCTTTTACATACAAAGATACATAGAGATCTTTCTCTCTGTGGTTCTCCTCTCTCTTCATCTCTCTCTCGCTCTCTTTCTCTCTTTATCTGTGGATGTGTATATTGTATGTGTATTTGTGTGGTGTGGTGTTCTGTGTGTCTGTGTGTAACCGCAAAATTGCAATTGAATTGAATGCAATTGCACACGTAGAAAAGTCAAGTGACTGACTGAACGAACGAATGAATGAATGAATGAATGAATGAATAAGCCGACTATGCACGGCTGACTGAATGGCAAGGATTTTCATGAGCATCACGTACACACATACACTTCAATATTTTCATTATTTATACGGCAATCAAAACCCTTTTAACTCTTAAAATGATGCCATGATTTTAAAAAGGCCCCATGTACTTTTTATAAAACGAATTTCCCCATTCTCCATTAGCCTACTTATTACTTACAAAAACTTCTGCCTGTTTCCACTGACAGTGGGTTAGTGTCCGAATAATCTTTCACCAAAAGTATCACAAGATGAAGAATCAAGATTCTATTTTTGGTAGCAGTTTTACAGTCACATTGTTGATAATAAACTACACGTGTAATAAAACAATTGAAGGATTTGTTTCACATTGAAAAATATGAAAGATGTTGATAATTAGAAAACGGCAGGAACGGTAGGATCTTTAAATTTTACTTTTAAATATTGAAACTGATTACAGGGGACAAAAAGAAGATGCATTTTGTTGTTGTTGTTTTTGTAAGGAGTAATAGTAATTCCATTCATTATTCTAGTGCAAGAGCTTTAATAATTCCATCTCTATATTTTGCTCCATTATGTCAATATTCTCTACTTATGTAATACTGTCGCTGTAATCTGTAATAGTCTGAAGTCCACAGCATGACATTACCATACATTAAATTTTAGACTAAAATTTACAATGTAACGGACATGCTTCAATTGTGAAGACTGAAGACTATGGAGAACGGCACCAAGTTATTTTTGGACAGGGTGTTGAGAGGAAAAGAGAAATGAAATTGGAAACCGTTATTATTATTATTGCATGTGCTGTGCTAGTCAGAAAATAAATGACGAGAGGAGGGTAATTAAGATTTGAGATTTTCCAACTGAGGTTCTTTTTAACTATGTATAAACACAAAGTCCGGATAAAGATTTTTAATAAGAGTTACGACAAGAAAAGTTTTAAAACTTGTAATTTGAATGGAGACGCAAGGAGAAATAATAATAAAATGTAGGACATTCTCGGAACGACTAATAGACGACTGGAGGTTGAAAGATACGATAAGGATTTATCGTCCAGTTAAAAAAATTTGTAGCAATATCCACCTATTCGTCGTAGTTAGTTACCGCTGCCGTCCTAGTATGTAGTCATAATCGTAGATCGTAGTTGTGTGGCCGTAGTTGTGAACGGAGTACGGATAGAAGAATATGTATACATGTATGTATTTGATTTGTTTCAAAAGCAAAGTTTTTCGAATTTTTTTAAAGTGTTGAGTTTTTTTATGACTTTTTATTATAGGGGCCATGGAATTTTTCCTTGTCTGATGAAGGAATGAAAATTTGTTCAAGTTTTGTTTCATGAGTCATTAATATGATTGATTTTAATTGAAAGACTTTCAGCATGTCATAATCGTATACTGCTGCTAGTTGCACATGCTTTTCTTATACGCAATAATTTCTTTGAATCAGAATATTTTCTTGGAATAAGAAAGAAATTACGTGTGAATTTTGAATGTTTTCTAAAGGTAAAAACAATTTTCAGTAGAATGTTCAGTTAACGTAGAATTGATTTTTTTCACAGAGTCCTTTGCAGTAAACATGATAATGAGTAAAATTTGACTTTGTTAGCGTGTTATGAAGACAACTGCATAACAAATACAATGGAATTCATAGTATCACGATTTTTCTTGGAAATTTTAGAAATACATGGTAATTGCATTACATTAAATGACGTTTCTAGTAAACCGGTTTTCCGGTTCTCTGAAAATATGTAATCTCTTTTGGTATTTCATAAAATTATATCTACCTCATACACAAAGTGTTTTGAATTCTGGCAAAGTTGATGTATGTAGGAATTATTATGGAAAGTTTTTGGAAAAACTGTGAGATTCGTTGAATTTAGAACTTGGACCAATTGAAAATCATGAAAAATTCAATTATATTTCATTCACAAGAAAAGCAGTATCGGATTTAAAAAAAAACCGACGATGGTATTATTATTATTTCTTGCCGGGTATTGCAGACACTTTTATAATTTATTGTAGTCTACTACGTATAGTAATTTTCCTAGAGTAATAATCAACTTAAAGTTTGACATGAGGAACTAACTTTTTTCCACAAACTTGAAAATGTTTAAAAAAGTCTCCTCTAGTGAAAAGTGTTAAACTTTTATCGGAATTCTATAACAACACCAATTACACTACATTAATTTTCTTCTTAGAATTCAGTCACTCGCAGAGAAAACTTTAATCTTTCTGAAAAACCTGATACGCTCTCTTCTCTTCCCCACTTTGAAAAAAGAAACTTGAACAATGAGAAATGAGACTGGTATAAAACTTGCATTTTTAATACAATGGGAAACTCACAACGTGCAAATCGGATTGAATTGAACTTTAACTTTTTTTCTACTCTCAGTATCCAGTATCTAGTATCCGCTGTCTACTCAATAATAGTAACAACACAAACAGCAGAACAGTAGGCTCGTGTAATTTGTAATTTGTAACAAAGTGTATAGAGGAAGACGTAAGAGAATTCAAATAAATTTCAAATAAATCTTACCTCCAGCTTGTGTCTGAATATTCTTGTTTGTTCCTGATGATTCACAACTGATTTTATCTCGAGTATTATTGTTATTATTACGATTAATGTTGTGTTTTTTTTTTCGTTTTATTCAATGTAGCCAGGAAAAATGTTGAACTTTTGAAATTTCAAAATCTTGAAATATTAAAATGAACGGATTATTGTAATAATATTGTAACTGGAAAATTTTATATTAGAAACTGCCGATGTTGTTCAAACTTAAAGTAAAACGTTATCGATATCACTGATTCTCCTTTTTTTTTACGTTTTACAGTGTTAACTTACACTCAAAAGAGACCTATTTTTTATCCCTTTTTCCTTTACTCCAATATTACTGCTTACTGCTTAGTATTAAATAAAATTTATTTAGAATATACTTAATAACTTTTTTTCATGAACAGATTTAGATTAGAATAAATTCGTGATGTATTTTATAGTGTAAGAAAAAGAACAGCACTTATGCATTATGCACTCACACGGTACAGATACAGAACATATCTTTCACACTCTCACAATTTTTATCATTATATTACGGATTTAGACACAGGTTTGTTACATTAAACTTTTTGTTGTTGTTGTTGTACAAGTAACTTTATAAGTATGTAGATTAACTAGCGTATTCGTGTGTAATGTGTAACAATGATAAGTAATTAAGGATAATAATAGAACAATAATGAAAATCCTACCACGACACAAATAGAAAAAAGAACAAGAGTTGAAAAGAAGAGGGTAAAATGTTGTCACTGTGTGTGTGTGGTTGTGGATGCACCTTCTCTTTCAACTTTAGTCACCGTTTGACGTTCCTCGTTTCCCTCTGCCACACTATATACGAGTTGAGAGACTCGAGAATCGAGAGACGAGGGAACTTGAGTAGTTGAGTGGTGTGGTGTAGTATAGTATAGTGTGTGTAGTTGAATGTGCAGTAGCTGAGCCGAGCGGAGCTGAGCTGAGCTGTAGCGTACAATCGGCAAGCTGACTGGTTGTAGGTAGTAAACTCTTTTGCAGGCAGCTCGTCGCTCTCTCTCTCTCTTTCTCTCTATCGCTCTCTATATTCTATTGTACTCTCCTTTGCTCCTTTTACTCAATTTGCTATATACAACCGTATATAGATATAAATACGGTGTAGATTGTAGATGCAAGCGGAAAACCCCGAAAACTTGAAAAAAACGTGCCTCCTATTCATGTCTACCTATTCGCACTTTTTCCTCATTCCTTGTACATTGTACAGAATACCGCTGATATTTTGGCTGTTGATGGGAGTCCACTGAGAAAATTTACACATTCACAAAAGTGCAAAAAAGAGGAGGAAATGACGTACGTTTAGATTCACATTTACATTTACATTCTGACTTTATTCCCTTATTTCTCCTGCTCTGCAACTCGTACTTGTACTTTCTTGACATTTTACGTTGATGTTTATGTTTATATTTATATTTATATTTTAAGGTTGAATCTTGTTTTCTTTTATTTCTGTAAAAAAATGTAAAATCTTTCTTTTCACTAGAACTTCTTCTTCTGGTTTATTCTTGTGAACTTTTAGTGTAGCTGTGATTTTGATTTGAAATCAAATTCGAGGTTTGGAATGCATGTAGCTGTGAATTGTGGTACTGGTGCTGAAGGTGTATCGTCACAATAGACTTGTTGTCGCTTTTGTTGCCGTCGTCGTTGTCGTTGAATGACCATGATTATGATTATAGCACTGAGGAGAAAAGTCAACACAATGTTTTACATATCGTAACGTATCATCGCCGCTTGTAGCCATAGCCGTGGCCATACCATTAGCTGTATCATGTATTATGTAGTGTGATGATTACTACTATTCCCTGTAGCCAAGTATAGTCAAGACGAATGAAAGCAGTAGCTCCTGCTGTTGTCTATGTGTGAACTACTGAGGTATTTTCTCTTTCTCTTTTGGCAATATCCACAATCCACAACTGCAATCCTCCTTTTTTCCTACCGTTTAACCCATAGTCCATAGTCTATGGTTTCTTTGATCCGGGGTCTGAGGTGAATCTGGTTTGTCCTTTTGAATGAATGAACGAATGAATAAATGACAAGATCAGTACTGATAATATAATTGCATGACCGACACAAGTTCATGTTTTACCTATGAAAAGTTGAACATTTGGATATGAAAAGGATTCTAAATTCTAGATAAAAAGATGACCGGTAGTCAAAGACAGTTTTCTCTACTTCTACTTCTGAATGTTTACGTATTGTCACACAATATATAATGTATCACACAAGATGAAATTAACAAGGCTTACTTTCAAACCTATCTTGACCATTGACCATAATCATCGTGAATTGTGAATCTTGAGTCGTGAGTCGTGGTTTGTCATGTATATTGTGCAATACAGCATGCAGCCTATTTGATATTTATGCATTCATATACAGTGCCTAGTTTTATTTTTAGGAGGATAATAATAGCAGAATTGCCTTCATTTCATGAATCATTTTGGACCTTGTTAAAACCTGGATTTTTTTGTGTGACTATGTAAAAGACATTGAACATTTGCATACAGTGCTGTTAAATTTATACATGGGAATAAATTTCTTGGGTAAGGGGATGAACAGGTACACGCTATACAGGGTTGCTTCTTGTTATTTGGTAGAGGTCAGTGTTTTGGAGTTCTTTTCCTTTCCTTTTCTTTGGTATCACTTCTATGCAACTAAGCGTATAGAGTATAGAGTATGGAGCATGTTTGGGGAGTTCAAAAGAAGAGCTCGGAGAAATAAGATGACGATGATGATGATCATAATAATAATGATAATGATGATGATGGTGACGAAAAACAAGAGAAAGAGAAAAGAGACAAGAAAATGTGTGTATAGTAAATGTGTTAATATGTATTATAGTTTTGCGGATGGAGAGCGAAAATGTGTGTATGTGTGTGATAGTGGACAAAAGGGGAGCAGAAAGCAACGTCGTGTGACCCCCAGTGAACGTGTTGAACGTCTCTTCGCTCTCGTTTTCTTTCCACCAAAATCTCCTGATGCACCGATGTGTTGGATGTCGAAGTCGAATCCTGCACTGGTCTTCTGGCTGGCACGCAATCGCCAAATACAATCGATTGAAATGACGGAAAGCAATATGAAATGAAATTCTCTCTCTCTCTCTCTCGTATTTCTCGTCTCCACTTTTCTCCCCATTGGACATGACCATGAGATTCTCTCTCTCTCTCACTCTTCTCTATTTTTTTGGAAAAATATATTTTCGCCCCATACCTTCCACTCTTTAATATTAGTATTAGTCGTCTGTTCTGTTGTTGCCCTATGTATCTTATACTTGCTTCCTTCCTCTTGACTAGCTTCATCCCTTATACGTACTTACACACAACTAGACTCTAGACACTAGACACTAGACGTAGTACAGATACAGATATTTTATAAACCTCGTGCTCGTGCTCACTTATCGGTCTATCGAAACTCTCGCTCACTCACTCGCTCGTGCTTACTACTTGTAGTACCTATACATGCATAGTAGTGGTAGTAGTAATGGTAGTAGTTGAATTCATCTTCCCATCAGCCAACCTTTCCTTCCTTCCTTATATATTCTATTGTTTTGTTTTGTGTGCATACATGCATATGGAATATGGAGATGTGCATATATACAAAGGGCTTTGCCTCACTTACATTTACTTCATAGGGAATGATGTAGGTACCAAAATGAATAGGAGGTGATTTGTATTTGGATATTGGGATATTTAGATATTCTGTGCCATTTCCCATAACATCACATAACAGCATAACAAACTTATCTAACACGTAGGTAATATGCAGGACATGATACATTATACATGCATAAACTTATCAAATACCATCTACATCTGCAAATTCATCCATTTACCTATCTTTCGAACTACATATTATTACATATTATAAAATATGTATCCCTTTTGAACTCTTTTCCTTCCCCCAATCTTTTCATAGCAATCCAAAAATCCACACATTTTCTAAAATATACGATATTTTACTTTATATGCACACATGAGAGTAGATATACGGTATATGTTTTGTGTGTAATGTGTCATGTGGCACAGGTCAGATTTGAGTCCGATCAAATGTTTTTGTTATACACTATACATTACGCACATTGGCGTTCGACATTCGTATTCTCATTATTCATGTTTCCTCTCGGATATTCCAGTGACTATTTACTATTTACAAATTTTTTCTACTTGATGTAGGGAACAATTCTGAACCTTTCATCCATTCTCCACTCATCTAAAAATCCTCCTTTTTTCCCTTTTTCATCAATTTAAAAAGATTGAAATGTAGTGATAGGTTTGATGGGGACGGTTGATATTTTATATGTAGTTCAAAATGCAGGTAGATTTCTAGTTTCTGGATTTACCTTTTTACTCCAAAAATCAAACAACCCATTTATTCTTTTCATTTTTCCGTACGCCGTACGCGTACATTCGTACCGCAAGTTTTGGGCATATTACGATACGAATTTCCTGTGAAGCAACCAGATTTGCTTAGGTTCCACAAATCCAACCTCAAATTTTATATGGCCTTATACACTTTAGACTTACGAAAGTAGAAGTTTTCTATGCCATGGTTATTTTTGAAATAAATGTCATAAAACTTTATTTAAAAATTTTAATTGTTGAAAAATTGAGACACCAAAGGTTCAAGATTCAAGTTGTTCAAGCGGCATATCTGTATTGCATTTAGCATATAGTAAAGGTGTTAATCATAGTTTGACTTATTGTTAGCTCATATGTGTACATCGGCTTTTATCGAAAGTCAACCTACCAAACGGTGATAAAGCAATGTCGGAACATCTATAATTGACCATATCGGAACAATACAAAAATACGGTCATACGCAGTGATTTACACTTATGGGATAGAATTGAAGGCTCTTACTCTTCCAGTCATCTGAACTGAAATACATTATGGATTTTCAAATCCAGTCGTTGGTTTTCTTATTACAAAGTCTGTGACATTGGCAATACACATACACCACAATGTATGGATACATAAATACACAGTACAGAGACTGATCAAAATACAAACAGGCGAATGATATTGTATACATGTTTTTTGTTTACGTCCTCAGCTAAATGAAAGTGGAAAGGAAGGCTGAATGTTGAAAAAGTATGTGCACAAATCCATAAAGATGTGCCTTAAGAATGCACCAAGATCTCCACCAAGTATAAAATAGATGTTATGTCTTGTCTTCCTTCTTTGTTTCTTTCTCTGTTTGCCCTTTTTAGTCCATGCTTCGTACTCCATACTCCATACGCTTACTGCTATAAGGAGTAGAAACTAGAAGTCTCCATTTGTTGCATTTCATTCTGATGATGGTAGTGGTGATGCTGATGACGTTATTGTCGTCATTTTCTTTTTGTTTTATTTTATCCTTCATTTTCCTCCTATACAAAATCAAAATAAATTTGAGAAAGCTCAGCTGCATGTTTTTTCATAGTGGTGTATACATGTATATGTGAGATTATCTATGAAAAACGGCTCGTTTGGATTTTATAATTTGTGCGCTGCAATCGAAGAAAAAATAGAG
>JAQGBH010001574.1:0-31160 GCA_034698265.1 Sminthurinus aureus | reverse complement strand
CTGTCCGTCTGTCCGTCTGTCCGTCTGTCCGTCTGTCCGTCTGTCCGTCTGTCCGTCTGTCCGTCTGTCCGTCTGTCATCACTACGATTGCGCATGCGCGACTTCGTGGCTCAGTGGTTTAGAGACTTGCATCGAGCGCTTTGTAGGTGGGGGTTCGATTCCCAGCTGAAGCTTCAGTTTTCAACTCGATTTTGTCACACCCACTTATATGTAGGAGCCCGTGCCTACACCCGCTGTCTCACTTTGCCCCATACTTACTGCATATAAGCTGTGTACACGTACACGATTTTTATATGTGGACACTTGGTAGTGTATGCTTATGTCAGGGCCCTGTAATTCATGATGGGGCCCTGACATAAGCATACAGTACCGAGTGTCCACTTATAAAAGGCAAAAGGTATACACTTGTTTATTTACTCTGATTAGATTATACGCGCTGCACTACTCTCTCGCAATGAAGAATTCATTAAGCGATTTTTAAAATCGTGCTTTGCCACGATTTAGATTTTTTCATTTCATTTTGTGAGGTGAGTTGAGCTGACACAAAAATTCAATTCACAATTCACAATGCACAATGTAGAACAGGAGAGACGAGAAGAGAACAAGTGAAGACAAGAGACAAGACAAAGTACACACGAGGCAAAATACGCAGAGATGCTGGAGCTGGAGAAACCACGCGACATGATACACTGAACAGCAGAGAATATCAATATCAACATCAATATCAACATTGAAATGGAAATGGAACTGGAAATGGAAAAATACGAGCACTTTTTCACTCGAGTTCAATTCCCTTCAAAATTTCCCCCCGTAAATCTTTTTTGAAAGGATAATTTTACCTTTTCCCTCTCTTTGCTTTCTCTCTCCATTTTTTCAAACAAACCAAACCAAAAATATCAATATCAATACCAAAATCGATATCAATGTCAATATTTTTTATTTTCTGCTTTTCAGGTATCTGCCATGTTCTTTTCCCGCCGTTTGGACGTGGATGTGAATCTGGAGGTGAATCCGAATTCGGATCTAGTTTTTGAAACAGCTCTTGAAACTGAAACCTCAACAGCGCCTCTTATGCATTTCAAGTTCCAGTTTCGGCACTCCGCTTTCCTGCGGTAGGAAAATAAAAACTAACCTAGAGAAAACCAACTAAACCAAACCAAGGAGAAAAGAAAGGAAAGGGAAAGTGAAAAATTTATCTTCACCGAGTGGAAAAAAGTGTGTGTTTTTCTGTTTGTGTTCGTGTTCTTCCATACGAATCCAATTCAATATTTACAGTGACAAGTTACAAAATACACATTATATTTCACAAGTACATTTTTTCTCCTCTTCTTCGTCATCTTGAGAACTGAGAAGCCACTCGTCGAACTTCGCTGGAAAATATCTATAATATTTTCCCCTCCTTTTTCTCGAACCTCAAAACCTAAAGTTGAAGTACTTTTCCCCCGTGCTCCTGTTTCTGTTTGTGTTCGTGTCTCTGAATGGAACAAGAACAGAAAAATACAAGAAAACACAGTGGAAAGACATGGGATGAAGACAGAAAATGCAACGGGATTCAGTGATTCAATGAAATGGAAGTGAATTCAGCTGTTCAGTGTGATACAAAATATCAATACAAATACAAAGTGTAGGACGGGAATCGGAGAATCCGGGGAAAATTCCCAAAAGACCAAGACCAAAAAACACATAGACACAAAAACACGACGTTGCACTTTGAGTGATTCTCCGTTTAAAATATCTATTACATTGGAAAATCGGGATCGGAATCGGAATATTTCTATTACCCTCTTTTCCATTTTTCCATGTTTCTGTCTTGTGTCTGTATTTGTGGGTGTTTGTGAGTGTACTTGTGCGGAATTGAGATTCACAAGGAAGCAGAACATAACATTTACAATTTGAATTGGAATTGGAACGAGAATCTATTCAAATTCAAAAGAAAGTTTAGAGTTTAGAGTTTAGAGTTTTGACTTGAATGACTCGACTACTTTTATTATTATTATCCCAAACACCAAACACATTGGGAATTTCATCCGAGTGTAGAGTGTAGATAGTGGATAAAAACACTCCGAGGTGATGCTAATGTTCAAATGTTCCACAAGAATTCGGATTCGGATTCAAATTTAAATCGGAAATCGCATCTAAATTCAAATTCCAATTTCAATCCGGATTCAAATTCAAAGTCAAAGTCGTGTGTAGCAAACAAAGGAAATTGAGCATCGAGCATTGAGCATCGGGAAATCTTGAATCACCTTGTAAAATCTGCACAGTCAACAGTCAACAGTCAACAGGAGAAGAGATAGTTGCTCCGAAGCAGAACGGAAAGTGAAAGTGATACTGTGGAAGAGAAGAAAGGACGTGGAAAAATAGGTTGGTTGTGAGCGGTGTGCTGTGTGCTGTTTTGTGTGTGCTGTGGAGAAAGTGAATAATGATGAGGGAGGTTGATTTCCTCGTAATTCTTACCATGGGCTTTGTATTAATCGCTGTCAAAGGTGAGATTTTTCATTCCACTTGTTTTAATTAAAATGAACCGAGTCTCGAGTCTCGAATTTAGAGTCTCCAACTTTTATACCCGCTTTCCTTTAAATATGCATAGACTGTAGATTGTAGATCGTAGCTCAAAAGTTTTATACCTTTTTCCTCACATGTTTTACATATCACAAATATTTTAGATAATACTCCGTCCTTCTCCCTTCTCCCTTCACAAATCCTCCACAAATATGTATTGTTTGAGCTACACTGTAACTCATCCTCATCTTCCCCTTTTTATTTCACACTTTCCCTCACAAATTCCAGATTCCTACAGGAAACTCGGAACAAGGAGCATTGAGCATCGAGCATCGAGGATCGACTACCAAATTTAGAAGGAGCAGCAAGTTTGGAGTTTGGAGTTCTCTTAGGATTAATTAACCACTTTGTGTGAGTGAGAGGAGCATGAAAATTAGACGCCTTTCTTTCCACCGTCTACAGTCTACATTTTACACTCTACATTCTACACTCTACATTTTAGACGGGATACTTTATAGAGAAAGCAGTTGCCATGTGTTTGTACTCTGTACTTTCTACTTGATATTTGGTATACCGTGTGTATGCAAGTGAAGCTCCTGATTAAAACAAAAGGAGAAGGATGGAGCAATGGAGCAATGGAACAGTCTGTTCGTTGTTTCTCTTCTGAAAGACGCACATATGGATTCTCTTAGGCTCTTTAAGCATGTATAATTAATGTATGGAGTAAAATGAAAGTATCCTTTTGTTTCCCTCTCTTTTGTCTCTAGTCTGGCTGTCTGTCGGCAGTCTACCTCATTCCATTCCCATTGTTTTTGTCTTTGTCTTCTCCGCCTCCACTTGACTTGACTTGCTTTTACTCCTCTTCTACTTTTCTCTCCCTTTCTTCGTATTTTCCTCCTCCTGATGCACTTTTCATACACAAAAAACAGCGGCTGCTGCCATTATTCATTATTCCAACTTCTTTACAGCCATTATACAACATTAGTCTCCAAAGTCTCAAGTCTCAAGTCCTTCACTCTCCTCCCTTCTCTCTTCTCTCTTCTCTCTTTTCCTTTCTCTTTTCAATGTTCAGTGCTCAATGAACTAACTCCTTTTTGTGCATCTTTCCCGTTTTAATATCACATCATCTCGGAACTAAGGAGGAGAAAGAGGAAAGAGAAAGTGCATTAATTTTTTATGGCCTATGCTTTTTCCCTCTTCTTCTTCTCACAATCTGCCCATTAAACCTACGCATTTTATCCCATTTTTATTAAATATTCCATCAAAAATCAAAAGTGCGTGTTTTGCTACAACTCCCGATTTTACGACTTGTTGTTCATGTTCATTTTGATGCAGTTTTGACTTGAGTCTTGAGTCTTGCGGAAGATGACTCGTCTCATTATAATGTTGTTGAATTATTATTTGTTTTCATGTTTGATATTTGATATTACGAGCATTATAAATCAGAGTGTGGATTGTAAACAGAATGGAAAATGTAGTTTGACGTGAGTTGAACTCAGCTCTAGTTTTAGTTTTAGTTTTAGTGCTAGACGAACCGAATCCCATTTCACAGTTAAGAGTTTAGAGTTTTGGATTTTGGAGTTGAGGAGGAAGAAAACCACAGTGGATGTGGCTGTGCTGTTGGGTTTTGTGTTTTGACTCTGACTGTGAAGCGGAAGCGGACGGTGGAAAAGTAAATGACTTTTGCTCCTTTTCTCCCCCTCGACAAGTTAAATAAGAGAAAACAACATTAGCCAACCACCGAGGAGACTATGCACATTTATTTGCATCATGTAGCTCACAGTATAACCGGTTGTGTATATCTGTAATCTGGATGTTGGATGTGTTTGCATTGCATTGGATAGGCATATGTGTGTGGTGTTTTCTCTTTTGTGTGTGGTGTTTGGTGTGGATGCTCCCCTCGTTTTCTCCCACACTGTACAGTGTACAGTGTACACTGTACACGGTACAAGTAATTCATTTTACAGTCACAAGTCTCAAGTCAGAGCATTCACTCCAGCTCATATATTAATGTTCCCATTTCCCACATTCATATGTTCAATGTTCAGTGTTCAAAATGAGATTTCCTGCTCCTTCCTCCGCTCGCTTATTCAACCTGGATCCAAAGAGCAAACAGCAAACTGAGAAATGGGATGGTTTTCTCCGTCTCTCTTCATAACTACACTATTTATTTGAATAAACATGGTGTACATTTACCCTGGTGTTATCCCCCGTTTCACACGCCACCCACTTCTGACTTCCCCCTCCTCATTATTAAATTACTCTATTTGTCTTTTCTTCTGTTTCTCCGTGTTTCTGTAGGTGTGCTTGTGTCATGCTTCTGTAAACAAATTTAAATGTTGCAATTCAAAATGTAGAATGTTCTGTTCTAACCAAGTGGATTTGTGTCGGATTCGGACTCGGAATCGGATTTTGATCATGTACAATGTGCAATAACATTTAGGCTGTAAACTGTATCAAATACATAGAGTATAGAGTATAGAAAAAGACGGGTGGAAAATTGGTTAGAGGAGTCAATTGTGAATTGACAAATAGAATGGCAAATATACAAATGGGGCGGACAAACCCTTGTCTTTTTTGTGTTTGGATCAGGATTTACATGTCGAGAAGGAGTAGATAGTAGAGCAAGAAGTAGACAATTGCAAGTAGAAGGAGAGAACAAGAACGAGGCGACACCAGATAAAGACAAAAGACGAGGACAAGCAGTTGAACAATGTCAAAGGCGTAACCACTCCGCCCGCTCAAACTAATCTACATGTAGGATGTAAAATGTAGACCAACTACTCTATTTCTCCAGTATTCCAGATCTCCAGTCTCCACCACTTCATCTCTGCCTCTCTCTTGCGCTCTCTTTTGATGCAATTTCATTAATAGCACCTGCATCATCCTCTTGTAAAGACCTCATATAAATACGCCTCTAGATTCTAGATTCTAATTTATCCCTGTTAAAATGGGACACCTTTTGATCATTTCAACAAAATAAAATACACCAGCACATTGAAAGTGTAGTAAAGTTTCCAGAGGCTTTGGGCTCTTTTAGGATTAATTTGAGACTCGAGACTCGAGACTCGAGACTTGTCACATAATCAACATGTTTTTCCCTTTGCCTTTTTATACAAAAAACAGAATACTGACTCTCTTTTGTTTGTTATTTCCATACGCCCTTTCAATTTTCTACAACTACCATATCACCTGTACAAATGAGAAATGAGAAATATAGACTTGAGAAAGAGGACGGAAGGGAAAAGGTTCCATGCTATTTTTTACATTTTCTATTGACTACTGACGTCTCAAAGAGTCAAAGAATTTTCTATTTATTTTTTATGGAATAGACAAGAAATATCTGATTAATAAGCTGATTTTGATTTTCATGTGACATTTCCATTCAATTAGTTTTTATTTATCTAACACAATTTAATTTGATTTAGCTTTGATGATGAATTATTAAGTTTACTAAAAAAAAAAGGATCAATAAAATTGGCGGGCCTCGAGCCTTGAGCCTCGAGCCTCTCATTTTTGGAGACATTGTGATGTTGCTTGATAAAAATCAAAAATAGTGAGAAATTGCTCTGGAAATTCAAGTGGAAATGATTGAAACTGGAGTAAAGTCGTTTAAAATTTCTCTAGTTTATTCTGTATGCGTTATTCAAAACTCGAATTCGGATTCAGATTCCGGTGGGTGATAAAAATAAATGAGAAATGCTAGATTTACTTGATAACTAAAACCAACATAAGATTTTCACGTAGACTGTTCAGTGTACAGTGTACAAATTTTAACTGCGTAATGCTGTTCTAAATAGGACGGAGCAACTTGGAACTTGGAAGAAAGTTCAAGTTTCCCGTTTCCCGTTGTGCTATAAAAATGTACAAGTTTGTGGAGAAACAAAATAGGGGAAACAAAGGAAAAGAGAAACACTTTATGCTTTTGCACATCGCCTTGGACGTGAACGGGAATGTGGATTTGAATGTGGATGAGCCAATTTAAGTGAAATGCCGTAAAGAAAGAGAGGAAAGAAGGAGAGAAAGTGGAAAAGAAAGAAAAGAGGAAAAAACTTTTTCACGCTCCATTAAAATATTCAGAGTTTAGAGTTTAATTAAGGTCAAATAACTCTGGCCTCTTAATATGAGTTTATGTTTATAGATTCAATTGGTTTGGTTTGGATTGTGGATTCTGGATTGTAGATTGTAGAGTGTGGGAAAGTAGGCCAAACAAACAAACAAACAACCCAAACCAAACCACGTTGATTGCAAATTTCCCATTTCCATTTCCATTTGCATCTACAATCTACATTTACATTTACATTTTCATTCTCATTTTCATTCAGCTTTCTCTTTCGCTCTCCTCCTTGCAAAGGAAATGAGGAGAGAGATTCTATCGCTTGCTTTCTCAAGCTCCTTTATTCACCGCACATACAAATTCAAATTCAAGTACAAAGTCTGATACAGAATTTATGAATTCCTTTCCCTTTCACACCAAACAACAGACAACAGACAAGAGCCAGAGAGAGAGAGTGAAAGTGGAGAGAGTTCTCAGACTGTATAAAATAAATTGGAGAAAGGTACGATTTCCTGATAAAGCACATACAACGTCCAACAACATCCAGTTCAATTCAACTTGGGTGGCGGTAATAAGTGTTTCTGTTTGAGTAATGGGCGCGGCCTCTTTCCCATCTTTATCTTCATCTCCGTCCTCCGTCCTCTGATGAATGAGAATGCTGCTGCTGAGGATGATGATGGTGCTGATAATACAACGTCAAAACTCAAAACTCAAAGCTCAAAGCTCAAAACGCGTGTCCTCTTCAAGTTGACTTAACAAAAGTGGACGTGGAAAACCAAGATGAAGATAAGCGGTGAGCCGGTGCCAAAATATGTGACAAATTCTCCTTTCTCCATCATTATAGGAAAAGCTCCAGTCACCAGTCAAGAGCTTGAAAGAAGTTGTAGATTCTGGTTTCTGGTTCCTGTGACAACGACAAAAACCAGAGTAATGAAACTACAAACAACAACAATTTCAACTAAACTACAGCTTAATACAGATGCTACAAAAAGGATGTGCAACGTACAAGGTGGAAAAAGAAAGTAGAACGGAATTTTGTGGGAATGAAACTGTCCCTTTCATTTATAAAGCACCTTCAATTCCATTCCACTCCTGCCCTCATTTTTCTACTTTCTCCACTTTCTCCACCATCACCATAACTTTACATTACGCCAAATTTTCTACTTTCACCACTCCAAAACTGGGAAAATTAAGAATTAGAATTGAGATTACTCCAGCCTAGAGTCTCGAGTTTCGAGTAAAATAAAAAGGGAGAAAATGTATTAGAATGAAAATTGACCTCTTCACAAAATTGCACAATAAAATCTACAGAAAAAACAAAACACAACTGGCAAAAGGCATTTTCCCTCTAATTTTCTCCACAACCTGGAATTTTACCTCGGAATTACATACAGGCAGAGACAAAATTAAGAGAAAGGTGATAAAATTCTGGAGGACTCGGCAGAGTTTTCTATTTACTACTTTCGCCCACAACAAAATACACAGAATTCTGGGTCGTTGGTCGTCTGTTGAGGGTAGATATTACATGTAGAATGTAGATGGCCATGTGTTTTCTATTCTGGATTCTAGATTCTGTATCTAGGAGACGAAAGGAAGAGAAAGTGCGAGGGAAAGTAAAAGAGAAAGCAAGTACTGCTGGTGAAAGCCTTGCCTGCTGTTTTATTGTGATAAAGTGAAAGCAGAGTGAAAACAACTTGAAGTCCGACTTTGCTTTTCTTGCTGTGTATTTCATTGCTCAGTGAGCCGTGTTGAGTCTTGAGTCTTGAAGTGTAGAGCCAAAATGAGTTGAAATGAAATGAAGTGAAGTGGAGTAGAGTAGAGTGGAGTGGAGTGTCTCCGTTGGTCTGGAGTCTGGAGAAAACCTGGAGAAATAGGAAATAAAATGAGTCAAAAGCAAGTCAGTCAGTCAGGGTTGATGACTGAGAGAAATAGAGAAAAGTGGAATTGCTGATTTTGCTCAACTTGACTCAGCTCGACTCAGCTCGACTCGGCTTGACTTGACTTAACTTGACGTGCGGTCTGCAATGTTGAATCTTCTCCTGTAGCGAAATACACTACAATATTTTGTCTTGATGAAACCCTTTAGCCTTGACTAGACTAGACCATTCAGTTTGCACTTTGTATACAAATACAAATACAAAAACAAACAGAACAGAACAGAGCAGAACGTACGTTTGTTGGAAACAGGAGTAGACAGCAGACATAAAGACAACGAAAATAAGGAGAAAACGAGAAAAGGAGAAAAGGAGACAGAATGAGACTTGTGTAAATTTGTTGTGTTAATTAGAAAGTTGTGCGGTGTGCCTGGTCTTTTTCCAAAGGTTCCAGGTTCCAGGTGCTCTTCAGTCTACAATCTACAATCTACAATATAGAATCTAGAATCTCCAGTTTAAAACTCCAGGGGATGCAAAATGGCAATATGCAAATATTAATGTTTTCCCTCCTCTTTTCTCCTTTTCCTTGTCTTTCATTTTCATTTCCTTCTAAAGTTACTTTCACGTGTACTTTCTTCCTCCTGTTAAAATTTAAAATTGTATCGGCCGCCTCTTTGTACTTCTGAAAAGTTTGGGATAAATTCTGTGTTAAATGAAACAAAATATTAATATTTTGACTTTCCCCTTTTCAAATTTTACAATGTTACAATATCAGGAGCAAGCTGATGTTCGCCGATTCCAATTAAAATTCCGATTTATTGTCCATTGTCAATATGAACTGAAAATTTTAATTTACACCTTTCTTAATTAATTTTCCCGGAGGGGAAATTGAAAAATTTATCACACGTTTCTCGCAAGCCCAAAACAAAACTATTTACATTTTGTACTCTGCTCCATGAATGTAAAATGTCAAAATTTTAAATTTATTTGCGTTGTAATTTTATGTGCACCTCAGGTTTTATACACAATTTGTTGGTTATTCCTTGCTTTAAAATTAAAATTTGACAACTGTCTCCAGCTTCATATCCAAATTCATAAATACAAGCTCAAAATTTGTTTTAGGTTCGGGATTTGGGGTAAAAACGAGTTGATTTGGGTTAAAGTAAAGTTTAACGAAATAAAGAAGGGAATTGAGTAAAAAAAAGTGAAAATAAAGAAAATTCTTTGCATAAGTTAAAAATATGATGTAGAAAGTTGAATCAAAGAATCACAATGTTTATTTGTAATATTATGACATTTATTTTGACTATAACTAGGAAGTATTATGATATTATGATTTTCATGATTTCCATGATTTTCTTTCCCTCGTCTCAAAAAGCTGGAAAGTTTTAAATGGGACATTTAAACATCAAAGTAGCAATTTAAGGAGAATTAATTTCCGCAGTTGGTTTGTTTATTGTTTTTGTTATTGTTTATCTTTCTTTGTGTATTCAGTATTTAGAATCTAGGTTCTAGATTCTAGACGCATATTTTTGGGGTACAGTCTCAACTTGATTTAATATCATTACGCTAATATCAAAGGAAAGTCAGAGTCAGAGTTACAACTTACAATGCAGAAATTAAAAGAGACTCGAGGAACAAAAGTCAAAGTGAAAGCTTCTTTCTCTCATCTTTCTTCCCTTTGAATTTTGAATGTCATCAATTTAGTTTTATTTTATACTGTCTACTGTATATAATATCAAATATCAGTATTATGATATGAAATATAAAATGAACATTGAACATTATGTCAAAGTTGAAGGTCCTCTTTTCCATTTTCCATTTTCCATGTCTGCGACTGTGACTTTGACTTTAATTTTCTCCCAACAGACAACAGACATCAGACACAAGATACCGCCTTGTTAATTGATATTTTCATTTGGTTCAGTCATAATAATAATAATATAACACAATATCACTGGAGAAAAACCAGAGAGACAAAACAAAGAGAGAGATAAAAGTTGAAAGTCGTAACAGAATTCTCCCTCTTTCTTGCAGTGTTTTATTTTACGTATGTGCATATGAACGTCGGATGATGATGATGACAGGAAAAATGAGAAACAAAAGACAACAATAATAATAATACTCTGATTCGGATTCACAAAGTTTTATTCCTTGTGACTTGTGATATTCCTTCATTCCAACTCATTCATTCATTCTTTCCCCTCATCAACCAACTTGAAATTGAGTGGATCTGAAACCAAACAAAGTTTTCAGAGTTGAGACTTGAGACTTGAGAGTGAAATTGAAATGTGATGACAGGAGACGGAAAAAGAGACGAAAAGAGATGAGATGAATTAAATAATAAACTTTCAACTGCTACTTAACGACACAATAATGATAATTCTCCCCTGGGTAAAACTAAAACTAAAACACCATCATTTCTGATTTCTGATTTCCCGAGCTCTGAGCTCTGAGCTGCATTTAAAGAATTAAAAAAATACTTTCAACTTTCAACTTTTGTCACATGATATTAAAAATTAAAAATAAAAAATCAACTGATTTCCACATTTTGAGTTTTGATATTTAGTCAGAAAGAGAAGGATTTCTTGACGTGTGCTGTAAAAACAAAAACGAACAGTGAATAGTGAACAGATGTTGAATCCTGAATCTACAAATTCATTGCATGTTTCCGTTGAAGGCTGAAAATTCCATTGGCTAATGTATACATTTTGATGAAAAACACGGAAAAACACTGGAATTTCACAACTCAATACGCAGAATAGTACACAAATACAAATATACAAAAAACAGACACAATTACTCAGGGTTCAGGGTTTGTGAAAAATCAACAATTAACAAAGCCCGAGGATAGTATACAAAACACATTACACATGATTTTGTAATAATAAATATTAATTAAATTTACATATACGGACAATTCCAATGTATCTAGTATCTAGTTCCATGAAATTAGCTATAGGTAATTAATTTTTCATACCAAATCTACATATGCACACAAATTGGAATCTACCTGCTGGCTCGAAATTCAAATTCAAATTGGAATTGGAGCTGGAATGAGGAATCAGGGGTGTCGTCTATCAAAACAAAGTCGTTTCCCAGTTCCCTCCGGAATCGTTTATACTGGAATATTATTGTAATTTGTGCTAGCAATGGCATTCCGTCGGGCTCAAATTGATAAATAATTTACTATCTACAGATCAAGGTTCGAGTAATGACGAAACAGCTAAACATACAAATACAACACTCTGAAAAAACAACAATAAAAAAGCATTTCCACGTGCCCTCAAAGCCTCAAAGTTAGAGTTCAAAGCAGAATGATGAATGAACAACAGAATCAACATAAACAAAATGAATGATGAATAATGTGAATAGAGAATAAACCTGAATTTGGAACATGAAATCGTACAACTATTATTAACTATAAAAAACCCAAATGCATGATAAAAACAAAAATGAGAATGTCACCTGAGAGACTTTTTTTTCAAATTGTGCGTATATTTTAATCCGTTAATCCTTTTCTCTCTCGAGTTTATAAAAGTGTAATCCCTGAAATGAAACGGTTCATTTTTAAATTTATTAGACTTATTTTTAGGTGAGCCTTTCTAAAATTTTTACATAATATATGCATCAATCGTTTGAAAATTAAAAATTGATGGTTGATGGTTGATGCAAACAAACTTTGAACACAGGAATAAAAAGTTGAAGTTATGAAAATGCTCGCAAGTTTTTATTAATTGTTATTGATTGTTATTATTTAACTTGAATTTGAATAATAAAAATGATTATTATTTTGTTTTTTTTGTTTAGTTCGTCATAAATCATCGTTATTTAAAATTTAAAGTTGTAGATTAGACAAGAAATCTAATAGAGAAAAATATTAAATGGAAATTTTGTATTTAGGAGCATTTAAAAAAAAGTATAGATTAATTTTCATCGTTTAAAATTTGAAAGTTGATGAAAGTCAAAATATTATATTATTATGTAAATGTAAACCTACTAAAGTTTACAAGTAAAATGTTTGTATTGTCATAAAAATAGATATCAAATTGATCAAAATTACACTCTGATCATCATTCATTATTCATCATTCATAATTCATAAAACTTGAAGCTAAAAGATGAATAATAAAAATTATTATTGTTATAAAATATGAATATTCTGAGCAGAGAGAAATATTATTTACACAATGTATTAATAGCAAAAAAGAATCTTTTTAAAAGATTATGCTGAATCCAGTTGAATTGAGATTGTAGAGATTTTAGATTTTAGATTCTGGATTAAACAGCATCACAATGATTATCAAAGAGTTTCATTTCCAAATCTGAAAATTTTGGATTTTCTCGTGCTCGAAGGGCCAACTTGTTTGGGCTATTATTTTTCTTGTTTGCTTCTGCCCTTGTTCTCCTGAATCCGAGAGCTACTTGAAGGACGCACACGATAACTATGATGATGGCGAGGACGGAAATCACAGAGACAACAGCTGGATACACATTATGATAAGAGTAACCATTTCCAGAATATTGTCCATTTTGACCCGTTCCTGAAAATGTATCCTGAAAAGAAAAAAAAACATTCATTAAATCAAAGTTTAAAAATTTAAAATACCTAAATTAATTACAGAGTTTTTTAAATTCCTTCCAAACGAGCATTTTGTATTATTTCCAAGAATCCAGAATCGAGAACAAAAATGAATTTAAATAATAATTTTATTATAATTTGTTTCTAAAAAAAATTACATGATAAACTTGAACTTGACCATCAGGACCGATTGCCGAACCGGAAGAAGCGCCAACAAACTTGTCATCTGTAACTGATCTTGAACTGAATACACCCATTGTGAAGTTCTGAAGTAGTTTTGAGTTTTGAAGATTCACTCAAATATCAAAAACTGTCTTTGAAAACTTTGTAGCTAAAATAATAATACAAAAGCAAAAAAATCGTTAATAATAATATTATTATTTAAAATGAAACAAAATTTAAGATCCAGGCAAAAAATTATTAATATTATTTTAGACCGTGATCATAATATTTTTTTAACCTTTTTTATCCCTTTTTCTTTTTTCATTAATTAAATTGTAAATGTAATTAATAATTAAACTTTAAACTCACCTGAAGTCAAATTTATGATTTAAAAAATCAGCAAGAGCACCACTTTGCGTTTTAAAAGAAGTGAGGAAAATATGTAAAATTCTCAAAATGTCTTACAAAATGCGTTGAAAACTGAGACACAAATAAAAAATACAGAGCTACAAGTTAGGACAAGTCAGTTTGAAAAATGTTGTGCTGCTGTGTTGGTTGATTGCTGACTGAAAGTTGTAAAAACCTCATAATTTTTTGGAAGGGACGTTTTATTTTTAAATTTATACATTATACATGATACGTAAAACACAAGCTCCAAACGTCCAAAAGTTTCCAGTTTCTACTAGTAGAAAATACAAAAAGGTTCTTTGTCTATTTAAGTCGCTACCTGAACTTCTTATCGCTCTTATGCATTCTCTTGCACAGCTACATAAAAATGCCAAGGGCTATTTAAAAAAGGATTTAATTTTTAATATTCAAGTCCATGTCAATTGCAGCATAATAATAATAATAATAATATAAAAGTAAAAATTATAAACGTAAATTCTACCTTCACAATCACATTGCACACGTTTCCCAACGTACAAAATGGTACATTTTTTACACTACTTTTCTTATCTATTCCAAACTTGTACAATGTACATTGAACAATCTACAAGCTAAAATTGACAGGAAAAATACCAAGGACAAAACACCTATAGAAAATAGAAAACTAGTGACATTTTTCAACGTTAAGAACGTGAAAAAAATGTAATTTATTTGATGTTTGATGGTAAAAAATGGGATTTGGCTTACTTCCGTTTGACTTGAAGGTTGAGTAATTAATAAAAATACTTTTTTCATGCTCTCGATTCTCGATTCTCAATCCTCCAGTCTCCATCGCAATCGGCTTTATGTACAAACAAATTGTGATCCAGTCAATAACAAATAGACAAAAACAACAAGAAAAGGATATATTTGTTTCTGTCTCTTCTTCGTTTCTGTCTCATCCTCATCAATTTATATATTATACACACCAAGAGCGAGAGAACAAAGAGATTTGAGATTCCAGATTTCAGCTCATATGATTATTGATGATCCAGTTGACACCTGTAAATGCTCAATGCTCAACGGTGAATGGTGAATGGCATTTTGCTCTTGTCTCCAAATAAATACAGATAGAAAATGCTTGGTTCCGCTTTGTGAAATTGAAATTGAGAAATGAGCTTGGACGTTGGTTGTTGGTTGTTGGCTGTTGGATGTGGGACATGTCCAGAAAAAAAGGGACAGTGAGAAAAAGTGGTGTGGACAAGAGACGGTTTTTCTCTGTTCTGTGTGAAGTGAGGATTGAGGATTGAGGATGCAGAGGGCAAGAGGATGGAGCATTGTTTGTCTATTTGTGTTTGGGCTACTAGTTTTGCTTTTGGATTTTGGGTGTTTGAATTCCAGATTCCAGATTCTAGATTCCAGTGACAAATGTGGCCAATCAGAGGTACAGAAAGAATGGAATTGTACGGGATGAAATCCTATTTTTTCTCTTTCTCTCAGCTCTCAACCCAGACATCAGACATGGCATATTATTTTGGCAAGAAATGTGACCATTCGTCACGGTCTCTCTCAACTCGAAACTCTGGATTCTAGATTCTAGATTCTAGACTCTCGATCTTTCACTCGTCTTCCTCGCTCCTCTATTTTTCCTCCTTTCACTCGTCTTTCTCTTCCTTTTAGTCTCTAGTTTCTTCGGTCTGCTTTTAGAGTGTCTGTAGTTTCAATAGAAAATACAGACAAAATTAGACGTCGTTATTGTACATGTGTGGATTTGTCTCATTCCAAATCTCTCCGCTTTTTTCTTGCTTCAACTCCGGCTCCAGTTCTGGCTTCAGACCTTAGACTGAAACATGAAATCGGGAGTCTGGGGTTTGGGGTAAAGAGATGGATTTTTCTACATGTTGTGATTGAATGTGTCAATCTGGCGCATTAGGAGAAAAAATGCTGGAATGGGATTCATTGTTCATTGCTCACATGCTCATTGCTCATGTGCTCCTTTTTTCCTTTTCGCTTTTGCTCTCATGTGTTTAGTGTTCACTGTAAAATGCCCTGTTATGCTCGGCTCTGTTCTGTTCTGCTCACCTCATAAATAATATCTACTTTTCCTCTCCTCTGTTCTGTCGTCATTTGGGTAATCTTGCTCATTGCTCATTTTTGTGAAAAATCCCCTTGTTTTGCTATTTTATTTCCTCTTGTGTTTTCTTTTCCTGTGTACACGTGTTTATGATAAATACAGTGTCTTTTCCTCCCAAACACAAATCCAAATCCAAGTAAATGACCGACATTGTCACCTCAACTCTCAAGTATGAATTATGAATTATGAATTGTGAATGCTGAGTGCTTAAGAATGTGAGGTAAACACGGGATTTCACAAAGGAAATATTATTAAAAGAGACTGATAAAATACCAAATATCAAGTATCAAGGATCGAGGAATTCAAGGTTAAAAAGAGCAGTAAATAAATTGACCTTGAAAAATTAGGAAAGAAGGAATGTAATAATTAGGAATTAGGAATTAAGAGCTCACTTTTCCTTATAAATTGGAGATTAGAGATCCGAGGTTCAAGATTACAAGTTGAAGAGCAAATGTCAAATGTACAATGTAAGTGTAAAAGTTGGGTTAAGAATGTGATGATAAATCTAATCAATTGTTTTTCTTCTTTTGTTTTGTTTGTGGTGGAGCAGGAAGCGACTGGCTCGCGGATGACTGTGTGAATCCTCTTGGAATGGAGTCGGGGAAAATCCCATCAAATCAAATCACCGCTTCTTCATCCTTCGACGAGAAAAATGTTGGACCTCAGAATGCACGGTAAGTCACTTGCCATTTCCCAAAACATCCTAATACAGACTACAGACTACAGTCAAACTCAAATTTTCTTTTATATGCATACCATTATGTACAAATATCAAATATCCATCAGAATTTTAGCCTGTACATTTCTATTTTCTATGCATTTCTTTATAATACAGAACAAAGTACGCACTTTGTAGGAAAAAGAGACGGAAATACAAAATGCATAGGAAATACAAAAGGCGGATATATTTTATGTTTTATACTTGTGAAATATTATAGCTCTCTTTTCATTTCTCTACGTCCTTTTTATCATCTATTTTCTACTTTCTACTTTCTACACATGCACAATGAATGATGCTGTGAATTGTGAAGACGGACCCTTCCGTCTTTCCTCCTTCAACATCTATTAAACTCATTTTTGATTAATGCATCCACTTCTTCATTTCGTGTCTTTTCTTTCATGCTCTGTAGTCTACAGTCTACAGTCTACAGTCTTCAGTTTGGAACGGAGTGGACACGCATCAAACTCATTTATTTTCAACCTTTTCCCTTTCACCATTTTTTGTCCATTTCATAAAAATAAAAGACCAGCACAACTCAAAAGTCAATAGGTTTTTGGCAGTACGAAAATAACAGAATCAAACTTCCAATTTCAGATTTTAGATTTCACATGTCAGAGGCACGATGGAATAAATCAACAATGCACTTTTACTCATCAAATTAAAAGCAAATAGCAAATACAAGCTCGAGATATTCGAAATATTCTGATTCTTTTGCCATTTTACTTTCAATTTCATTCCATTTCTACCAGTAATTGTATAGCTAAAGATGTAAAAATAAATAATAATAATAATAATAATAAATCTCAGAAGGATTTGCCATTGGCATGATCTGCTTGAATTCGATATTGATTTTTATTTCTATTTTGTTTACTGCCAAACAAAAGTTGCAGCTTGCAAAACGTAACTCGGTTGGGAAAATTGGGAAATTCTGTGAATGGGATTTAGCATTCATATTTGATACTCAATGCTCAATGCTCAATATAATAAATAACAATGCGTGGGCGATAATATGTTGTGTATCTCTGTCATCGATCTGTATATAATCTGGGCTGGTTTGGTCTGGTTTGGTTTGAGTTGGTCGTGTTTCCAAGAATCAAATTCAAATCCAAATTCCATCCAATTTTGATCCCAACTCCAAACTTCCAACTCTTGAATGAATTGAATGAAGCAAAGGAATTCAAACCAAACCAAACCAAGCCAAACCACAGATCAGCATCAAGGATCAATGTTCAAGGATGTCAGAAATCATTGCACATTCAACACTCGAGTCTCGAGTCAAACATGAGTCCGACTTTGAATTTTGTCTATTGTCTATCATTTCCTTTGTTTTATGTGCATTAATCCGCATACCCACGATACGATTCTCTTTGCGGGATTCTGGATTCTGGATTCTGGATTCCGGGGTCTAAATTCAATTCAATTCAATTCCAGCTCGACGCTCGACACTCGACACTCGACACTCGACATATGGAAAAATGGAATGTTACACTTGGCATGTTACGTCACACGTGTGCACAGTTTGGAGTTTGGAGTCACTTGAAATTTGAAATGATGTTGAATGTTGAATGTGGTGTGAATTTTGTGGATGCGTGTGAAATATTAAACAGAATCAGCATGAACAAACTACAAACTGTAGGAATAAAAGGCAGAAGAGACAATGAATAAAATAGAGTGTGTAGAGAAATCGGTGGGATTGGAATTTTCTCTGTCATCGCGTCATCGTGTTAATGTGGTGTGGCCTTTGGATGTATTCGCAATTCTCAAGAGATGAGAGAGTTGAGAGTTGAAACTATTAGAGTAAAAGGGAGAACAGTTCCAGATTCAAGATTCCAGACGGAATGAATCAACTATTGTGAGTTGGGAGTTGTGCGACTCGAGACTTGAGGCTGAAGACTGGAGAAGAGTGAGTGACACAAGCAGAGGGAATAGAGAAGAGAGAAGAGAGAAGAGAGAAGAGAGAAGAGAAGGGAGAGTACATGAACATTGGAGCTGGAGTGAATGTGTGGAGGAATGGTAGTGTAAATATTACAGCGGAGACTCGTGAGAAGCCGGAGCAACTCCAAACTACAAACTACAAACTGTATCAATTCGATTCAATAGATGACTGGAGACTTGAGACTTGACTCGCTGACTCGCTGACCTCCATACAAAAAAACTGGGAAAATCCAAAACAAATATGCTCTCTTCTCTATGGACATGGGAATTCTAAATTTTCCGAATTCTCTTCAAATTCTCATTTCTCCTCAGACTTGGACTCAGATTCAGATTCACATCTGCTCTTGCTACTCTCATTCCAAAACCCAACGTCCAACGTCGAAACTTTCAACGGCTTTTTGCACTTTTGTTCTCCCTGTTCTTTTGGCTCTTTTTCACCAGTTGCCATTTCTATTGTACAATAATGTACAATGTACAATGTCGGGTAGAAAGTAGAAATATTAGCACGACTGCAACATGTATCGTCAATCGTCACCATGGTCAATGGTACAAAATGTCTATGTCGACTTTTTCTTTTTCTCTGTATTCTGTATTTTTCTTGCTTCCTCCGGGAAATCGGTTTGGTCATTATCTCTCAAATTGACGGACGAAAAAGGATAAAAGACAAAAGACCAAGAACAAAGACAAAGAACAAAGTTTGAAACTTTTGCACTCTTAAAATGTTGGCAAAATTCTCATCATCATCATCATTTCCTTGAGACTTGACACAATTCAGACTCTCTTTTCTCTTTCCTCTTGGGTCTTCTTGTTGAGATGTGAAAATGTGAAAATGTGAGAATGTGAGAACTGGAGAGTGGAGACGTTGAAAGTGGATTTGTTTATTATTACTTTCGCTCCAAAGAGTCCAGAATCCAGAGTCTCGAGTCTCGAGTCAAACGTCAAGAGTGAAGAGTGGAATTAGAAAAGAGGCTACTGTGTTTTCTCTATGTTTATGTTCCACCGTCCCTCGAGTCTCCACTCTCGACCCTCACAAGAACAAGAAGAAAGAGAATGGAGATTGTTGATCAGAGCAAATGTCACTCATCACACATGACACGTCACCCGTCAATAATAAATTTCATCACACCTCACCGAATCCTCTCACTATAAATTCTCCCTCCACAAATCCATATTTTCCCATACAAATTATTCCAGGTTCACGATTCAGGCACACGGAACAAAACAAAATAACAGAAAATAGAATGTGTACAACTAGAAACTACAAACTACAAACTACGAGTGACGAAGGACTAAGGACAGCAAACAGAGACAATGTCATTGAAAATACCATGAGAAATGAGCAAGGATGGAAAACATGAAATATCTAATCATATCATAAGTTGAAGAGACAAGCGTAAAATGAATATTATGAGGACAGCAAAACAGAGGACAAATAACAAATAGCAAACATCAGAGGAGATGCGATAAAAATTTTAGAGGCTCTTTCTCTTTCTCTGTCTATTTGTGTCTGTGGATTCTGGATCTTCTCATGCAAGCTGACGTCTGTACGCTGTACTCTGTACTCTGATATTTTTACACGAGCTACATAATAACATGTAATTTCCCTCGACTTTTTATGCCACCCGAGAACAAAAGTAGAACAAAAACAAAACAACAAGAGCAACAGCTGTTCGCGAGGAGTAAGTGGAAACCTCAAGTTGTAAAGTTGTTGCTGTTGTTGCGTATTTTCCATCTCCGTGATATACACAATCTGCACAAGTTTAGTGCAGTGGCTTGAAACTTGAAACAAGTTGTAAGAGGTCAAAGGAAACTGAAGGAGATAGAAGATGCAAAAGTATATATGACAATAATAATAATAATAATAATAATAATCTGTGGCAGTTTTAACGGCTCAAGTCTTGAGTCTTGAGCCTTGAGTCTCGAGTCTTTAAGAAGCGGACGCAAAACTAAAGCTCTATTTTTACTCCCCAAACTCCAAGCGGATTCCTTCTATTTTATCCTATTGCAACTGCGACTGTCACAAGATTTTTAGTTGGCACTTCCAACTTCCAGTTACGTCGTTATCCACTGTCCACTGTCAAGTGTGGATTGTGGATTTAAAAAATATGGAAGACGGACGGACAACGTGAGGTCATTTGACAGAGTAAAAAAGATGGAGAAGGAGATAAAGAAATTATTAGTGTCTGGAAAATCCCACGGGGTGATAAAGTGAGGCTATCATCTTGACAAAGGACAAACGACGCTGGCGCTGGCAATGACGCTGACTTTGGCGGTCCAGTTTCTCTCGAGAAAAATCCCAAATTACAGCCACTCTAAAGTCTAAAGTCTAAAGTCTAGAATCTAGAGTCTAGATTTTTGTACAAGTTTCCGGATTTTCTTTGTCATCTTCTTCTTGTGTGTCTTGTGTGTTGTGTAGCAATAAAAGTCAGGAGCAGGGACACATAAATAAATCCTAATTTGGGTCAATTGTCAATTGTCAATTCACAATTTTGAAACATAGACACTCTTCCCCCTTTTCCACTGCTCAACATTCAACATTGAAAATAAAATGTATTCTTTATGGACGGACAGTTAAAATGTACCTTAAAATCCAAATTCTATAAAATACTAGAAAAGTTTCTATCATTTAGAGTTTAGAGTTTAGAGTTTGGGGATGATGAAAAAATGGCTGACGGGGATGACGAGTTTTTGCACGTCTTTTATAAAAAAAACCCAGAGATTTTATTGCCTATGGCTTCGGATTTGGATTTGGATGAAAAACGGTTCAAAATATGAAAAGTAGCTAATTATTTAATATGAATAATGAATAATGAATAGCCATAGAAATTGAAAACAAGTTTCATGTTTTACAGGGCTCCAAAAATTTAGAATTTATAGGCTAGACTTCTAGATTTCTCCTATCTCTTTCTAATTGTACGAAACCTCGAAACTTGTACTAAAACATGGAAAACTTTTGTACATGTAAAATGTATATTTTCTGGATTCTGGATTCTGAAAAGTACCACCACATTCAACTTTTAACCAAGTGAAACTTTGACTCTGATTTTTGTCCTTGGTCCTCCGGGCTTTCATAATTATTACTCGGAATTCCGATTTGGATTTTCATGGGCTACAAAATACACAAGTCTCATTCATATCTCATATTGGAAATGCTGTGTGATGCGATGTGACGATTGACGATGCGACGGTTGATATTTGATATTAACTCTTATTTTATTCGCTAACTTGACTTGTATAATTAATAATTAGTTTCTCAATCTATTCAAAGTTCTCCGAGTGTTTCACGTTGAGTGTCTATGTTTGAATTTTTAATATATAGAGTTTTGAGTAGATAATTAACAAAATGCGCAACGAGAGTTATTTTTCCTTTTTTATGTTGGACTGTGTCAAATTTCAAATTTCTAATTTCAAATTTGTCTATTAAACTTGAAAATCACAAGCTCAAAACTCAAAACTCTTAAAAGATTCAAGGATTTTTCCTTGAAATATTTCTGGTATTTCTAGTATTTTCGTTGACAGTGTTTGGTGTTTTGTGTAAATTTAGAGGATTTAGAGGTCGTTTTCTTTTGGCGTTTGGTTTTGCGTTTATTTCTTGCCACACGCCACTTTTCACTTGTCATTTGGCATGTGCATTTGCGGTTGATTTAGTTTGATTTGGTTTAACTTGGACTCGGTTTGGTTTGGTTTGGTTTGGTGTGTTTTGTGGTAATTGAAGAAAATGCGAGTAAATCGACAAGTGCCTTGAGCCTTGACAATAGAAAAAAACCGATGAATCGCAATAAAAAGGTTTATTTTTCCTCGCTTCCCTGTGTACAAACTAGAAACTACAAAGGACAAACTAGATACAAAGTAGAAAGAGAGGGAAACTCGGTACGATATGCAACAAAACACAACGCAACACAATAGACTCGAGAATAAACGGGAGAATGGATTTTGGATCGTGGAGACGGATGGGGTTGAAAGAGGAAGAAAGCGGAAGAAAAAGAAGAAAGTGAGAGTGAATTTTCTTGTAAGAGACATCCAAACTACAACTCAACTACAACACATTTCCCTTCCTTTTCTTTCCTTTTCTTTAGTTTGCGTGTACTCGGTTTTGGGCTTGGAGCTCCGGCTCTGGATTCTGGATTCGGGATAAAGAAAGGGGAAATCTTTGGGTTTTCCGTCATGTCGAATGGTGGATGGTGAATGTTGAATGTTGACTGCCGAAGACTGTGTACGTAGAATGGAGAATGTAGAATGTACATTCCCCCTTTTTTCAATAGACATGGACCACAATCAAAATCAACATCAAAATCACAACACACAACACACAAGACACGAGACACGTATGTTTGCCTCAAGGATTGAGTTGAGTTGCGAAGGGAAAGCTGAGCTGAACTGGGAAGAAATTCTCCTTTCTCTTTCCTTCTTTCTTTACGTTAAGCATTGAGCATTGAGGATTGAGGATTGAGAATTGAGCATTGAACATTGAACACAATGAAATGTGGCATGTTAGAGAGAAAAAAGGACAAAGAAATTCAAACTTGTGCCTTGGACGTTTTTGAACAAAACGGAAATTCACTGCTAACACTGTCAGTTCTGATAATTTTAAATCCGTGTTCTAAACAACAAAACAACATGCGAATCGACAATCGAAAATGGAAATCAAATACAATTTTAGATACACAATAAAAATATCTCGTTCGCAACAACCTATTGGAAAAAAGAGATTCAAGTTGCAAATTGATTTACCATGTTTCATGTTTTTTTTCCAGAGTTTCTGAAATCTGGAACCTGGAATCTTGCTGAGTGTTGAATTTAGAAATTTACAGTTGATTTCGCAGGAAATTAAAATGATAATTATTTGAAGTTTTGAGTTTTGAGTAAAATTAATTTCCTCTCTTGATATTTTTGTATTCTTTTGTGGTTTGGTTTGGTTTCATTTACTTGACTCTTGACTCTTGACTCTTGACTTTACATTTACATTTACAGATATTTTGATACAATTTTGAGGTAAAAGTATCACTTTTGGAGTCCCTCATTGATTTTCAAATATCAAATGTCACAAGTTGAGAGTTTTGAGTTTTGAAGGCTGCGGCTGACACTGACACTGACATTTCCAGTTTAGCCTTTAGAGTTACGAGTTTTGACTCGAGTTCTTCTCCACAACTTTTCAATGGCAAATGGCGAATGGCGGAAGAATGTATCGAAAATTGAGCATAAATCGAGGATCGAAAGTTTCTTCAGCTTGGCGGTTGACGGTTGTGGAGCAGGGAGAAAAGCAAAATAGAGTAAGAGATATTTTCTTTTCTATTTCAACTTTGTATTTTGTAGTGTGTAAAATTAAGAATTGAGTGAAATGAAGAATAAAAAGATATTATTTTCTATTTTGTACATGTTTTAAATCCATCTAAACTGTTTTCACGACCTTTCATTTCCGGTTCCCGGTTTTCTCATTTCAACTTCAACTTCCGGATATCAAATCCATTCTCAATTTTGCAATTATGAAATTTTCCTAGAACCATGAACATGAAGTTTGAATTACCCAGTTTGGAGTTTGGAAAGCAATCGTAATTATTGCTTGCGGTTGTTGTGAATATTGAAAATGAAATTTTGAGGAAATAACTGCAATTGAAAAATAATAAGAGAAACGTCAGTTTCATCTTTACAATTTAACATTTGTCAGTTTTAACGAGCTAAAGTTGAAAGTTGTAAGGGCAAACTAATACAATTAAACATTAGTCATGTGCTGTGCTGTGAAGAGGAAAAGAGGATAAAATCAACTCGCTGATTCTAGATTCTAGATTCTAGATTCTAGATACATTTAAAATTAAATTAGTAGCCGATTTATCCAACTTTTTCCAACTTGGGAAAAAGCAGAATAACGAGTAAAAAATGTAAAAGTTATCCGGCGTCGTTGAGCTTTGAGTTTCGAGTTTCAAATTTCGAGCTTCCATTTTTGAGCGTTGAGTTTTGAATGGAAGGAATAAAAAGATGAGTCATGGAGGGAAAGTTTGACAAATTTAGGAATGGGATACAAAATAATGTGTAAAAAGTAAAAACCCTGTGGATTTTACAAACTAACTGCAAACTAACAACTAATGCAAAACGTACAAAATGCACACATGACACTTTTGCAATCGAGAGGAAGGAATTCTCCCTTTACACTTTCCCGTTTCCCATTTCCCTTGCCATAAGTCATAATTCATAATTTATGGTTCATTTTAGCCGAGCATTTATATTCAGATTTGAGCCAAACTTTGACAAATTCAACACTCACATTTTCACTCTCACGCTCACCACTTTTTAGCTTGACTTTTACTTTCAAACTCCAACTCAACTCAACTCAAGTCCAAGTTCAAGCGAGAAATAGTTGAGTTGAGTTGATCCAAGTTGAATGTGGAATGAAAAACTACGGCGGTTGAATCTTGTGTCTTGAATCTTGAGTCTTGAGTCTGGATTTGGATCTTCAGCTCCAAGCTCCAACTTTTCCCCAGCTGACATAAAAAAGTGGGAAAAGTACAAAGTGAAAATAAAATGGGGAGAAAAGGAAACTGGAAAAGTCCAAGTCCAACTTCAAGTCCACAGAGTGACAGCTCGCTGACTGTAAACTGTAAATGGTAAATGTGTAGTGGACAAAATACTACAATAGAAAAATACAAAATACAAAATACACATCCAATGTCAAACTGATACTTTTCAACTTTTAACTCTTCAACTTTCCGTCGATCCTCGTGGTTCACTTTTTGTACGATATCTTGTACGAGTTCTTGTGGGACTTTTTATTCTTTATTACAGATAAAACGTCCTTCAAAATCCTGTACAATATACATTTTACATTGTATATGACACTTTCTCTGTTACCATATCGGCTTTTTTGGATTTTTTGGATAGAGAAAGTTGATTTTGCAAAACCCCAGAACCAGAACCAGAACCAGAACCAGAACCAGAACCAGAATCAGATTCAGAATTTGGAGCCCAGATCCAAGAGAAACTTGCAAAACTAACCTAAAGCCAAGAAACAAGAAACAGGAAAGTCAAGACGAGTAAAAACACATTTGTCAGACGGTCCAAAATCCAGCATCCAAAATCCAGCATCCAAAATCCAGCATCCAAGTTCCAGAATATTTGAAAATAATAGTTTTTTTCTTTCTCCCCTCAGAAAGTGTGAGTCAGCGTAAAATTCAGTTGAACTTTGTCTGGTTTTCTGTACACTTGTGCCTTGTTCCTTGGTGCTCGATGCTCGATACTCGATGCGAACATCTTTTCTATTTCTGTACTGGAGAAATGGGTACTTTTCTTTGTATCTTTTACAAAACTGATTTGAATTACATTAGTCTGGAATGTGGAGTGTGGAGTGTGGAATGTGAAAGATGGGACATATTTTATGGGTACACATACAAACTACATGGTAAAGAGAGCAGAGAAAAGGGTACAACATCTGCTTTCCCACTCTTTACTTTGTCTCGGGCCAAGGAAAGTCACAGCTGGGTCATTTCCCTCTTTCCTCTACAAATGTCTTCTCTTCCTCCTCTTCCTTTTCTCTTTTATGCTAAGATCAAAGGAGAAGAGAGAAAGGAGAAAGGGCATGTTCTCCTCCCACACTCAACACTCAACGCTCAACACTTCCTGGCTCAACACACACAGACACACACATTACGACAAAGAGAAAACATCTTCTGGGACTCGATTTTCTCTTGGAATGTGCGTCTGGATTCTGGACGTGAATACGCACTCGACACTCGACACTCGACACTCGACATGTGAAATCCGATGCACTGTGCAACGTGTAAACTCTAGTGAATTTCCTACAGTTTACAGTGTAACGTGTAATGTGTTTTGTACAGTAAATTTGCACTCACCATCAAATCTCCCTCCCTCTCTCTCTCTCATTCACATGCATCCATACGAATACGGTGAAACCCGATTTACCTAAACATAAACAAGCGTAGGTTGGGAAATTTCCCATAAAACCCATATGAACAGAGACAGAGAGCATATGCAAACAATCTCATTTTTCACCCCAACAGAACAAAACAAAGAAAAGCAAAGAAAATAAAAGCTGCTGTCAATTTTTAAAGAGGAAATTTGAAAATTGAGTCGAGTTTCAAATCCCAAGTCTTGAGTCTCGAGTCAGGGAATTTTACATTTATGCATTTGAATTTCTACGCTTTGTGCTGTGTGCTTTGCACATGTGTTTATTTATTGTTGATTGTTTGTAGTTTGTAGTTTGTTTGTTCAAGAGACTACAACTTGAAATTCCAAATTGCCTTACGCATTACGTTCCGTTTCTATTTTCAATGGGCTGGAAGGAATCTTGGAAACTGGGGTGGATGATGGTGGAATAAATGTAAACGTTTATGAGAACGGAAATTGCTATTGGAAATTGGGAGCGATTTTCAAAAGTCAATTGTCAATAGTCGATAGTCGATAGTCGATAGTCGATACAAACACCAGAGAAAGAGACACAAGCTTTATTTCTGTTCCGCTTTCCGTTTTCCCTTCTCTTGGATTCATCACCATGGAAAAAAGAAGGCAACGAAAAGACAAAAGGTGTAGAGACTCGATAGCGAAGATTGAGTGAAAAATATTGTATTACGATTGACGATGGACTTTTCCAGGACAAGAAAACAAAGAAAACAGAGTGAAAATAGCGGACCGATATCGATATTGCGGTCATTATCAATTCCAATTCCAACGCCAAAGTCAATCGACTTGCAATCAGTTTCATTTCCACACCCAATCAAAATGAGAAGGTGGAGAACAAAAGAAAAGACTTTTGGAATCAAAATGAGACTCGTGCACCAAAAAGGAATGGGGGAAAATTTCTTTTAAGAAAAATGTTTCTTTCTCCTCTTCTCACTTTGGCTTTGACTTTGACTTGCTTTAACTTTTCCCGATTTCCTCTTTTCTCTCTCCTCGGAGATGGGTTGTGCGGTGTTGTGTGTTTGGTGTTTGTGTTGCTATTTGTAGTTCCGAGTTGTTCCTTGTTCGCTGTTCGCTGTTTGCTGGTGCACTTGTACATTGTACATATTTCTTTTGTGTACAACTTTGTTTTGGCTTCTTTGTGAACCAAAGTAAACTAAAGCAAAGCAAACCAAACCACGTTCTTCTCAAATACTTTTCCTTTCTTCTTTACATTGTGCATTGTACACTGTACATTGAGCATTGAGCATTGAGCAGAGACGGGAAAATGGAAGAAGCCATCAAGATTGGTCAAAGATTACGCTCACATTCTCACATTCTCTCTCCACCCTTTTTTGTCAATAACAAAACAACTCTCAGTCGAGTCGAGTCGAGTCGAGTCGAGTTGAGTTGAGTTGAGTTGAGGAGAAAAGCAGTTTGTTATGCCGTAGACTTACCTTTTCTTCCCACAAAATACCAAAACTCTCATTTACTTTTACTAACACCAACATCCAACATGCAGCAGAACATGGAGCAATCCAAAGGGATCCAATGCGATGCTGTGCAATTCAATGTTCAATCTGCTGCGGAAGGAGCAATGAGAAGCCTCCTCAATTACTTTTCGCCCATTTCATCTCATTGCATCAGCAACAGAAAACAGAATAGAGCCAAAAGAAGGAGAAAGAAAGGAAAACTTTGGAGGAACAGAAAAGAGAAGAGAGAAAACAGGAGGCTTCAAAGTGAACCAAATAACAATCATCAACATCAACAGTCAGCAGACAAGAGTCAAGACTCGAGAGTATTTTCTATTTTCTATTTTCTCACAGTCACTGCTCGCATTCACTCTTTTCTGTTTTCCATTCTCCATTCTCCAGTCTCCAGTCTCCAGGATTTTTCTTAATAATGTTACCATCATGTTCAATGTCCAGGAAAAAACCTGGACACACCTTTATCGTTGCGGTTGCCATGGTACTGTATTGGTTTTGGTTTTGATAAAAAAAATCAAGAGCGTGGAATTCTGAGGAAACTAATTTCATGTTCAACGTTCATTTATTTATGTATTCAAAAAAATCAAGGGCGGGAAATGGAGAAAAAAGAAAGAGCAGTAAATAAAAAACTGATTGCGAAGAGTCCATTTATAATAATATCCAGAATCCAGTATCAAGTACATTGGTAGATAAGAAAAAGAGAAAAAAAGAACACGGAAACCAAAAAACCGACAGCCGACAACCGACAAACGCAACCGTAACCGCAGCGACCCGAAAAAAAGAGTGGTCTTTCCGTGTGCTCCTTTGCCTTTGCAGTTGCCGTTGGTCTTTGGTGTATCTATTTTTCATAAATAAATTCCAAATCAAATTGAGTCGGAATTGTTTTTATTTGAGCATCGTATCAATATCAATATCAATGGGAGCACAAGGTACCCTGAATCTCAGCCTCCAACCTCCAGCACTCAAGACGCTAGACGCTAGACTCGAAACTCGAGACTCGAGATGGAGATTTATTTCAAGGAAATATTTTTTAGTTTGACTGGGAAACGATTAATCACACGGAAACATGGCCGACTACCGACTATCGAATATCGAGTATCGGGTATCTCACGAAGCGTCTACTCGGATCCAGTTCATTCAGTTTCTGTTTGTTCCGTGGTTGCGGTTTCCAGTTTCGAGGTTCAAGGTAAACGATAGCTGTTTAAATATGGATGTGAATAATACAATAATAAACACGAGAAAAGGGAAAACGGAGAACAAGAACAAGAAACTTTAAGAGTCGAGACTTGAGACTTGAGAGTGATGTGAATTTGCAAAATCTCAAGCTACAAAACCTACTTTTATTACATAATACTGTTGAGAATTTATCTCAGATTCTGGATTCTGGATTCTGGTGCATTTATCTATTTATTCCACAAACACACTGGCACTGCAGTGTTTTTGTAGTTAAGAGTTGAATTCCAACTAGGAACTAGAAACTAGAAACTAGACTTTGAATTCAAATGCGAATACGGATTCGGATTCGGATTTGGATTTCCTAGTTTCTCAGTGTGTAAAAAGTAGAGGATAAAAAACTGGACGCCCATCCCCAATCCTTGCACAAACTTTGTAAAATGTGAAATGGCAAATGGCAAAATCACGTAATGTGAAAAGGAGAAGGCAAATTGTTCCCAATACACAGTTCCAGTCACAGTTTTTTTTCTTGTACATTTCTTGTATCGGAATCTGAATCCGAATCGGAAACTAGAATAAGAATAAAGAATACTAATGCTAAAAGGAAAAAGTACACGTAGAAGAGAAATTTTGCTCCAAACTCCAAATTTCTCCACAAACACATAAAAACATGATAATATTATGACACACGGACTTTTTTCCTCCTCTGCTTCTTCAAGTATGCATTAAGTATTTCCAATCTCAGTTCCAGTTCTAGTTTCAGTTTCAGCTCCAGTTCCGAGTTTGAGTTTTTTACAGAGTTTCCTTGAGGAAAATGAAAAGGATGAAAAAATTGTGGAGATAAATCTATACGTACTCTTCTCAAGTCTTGAGTCTCAAGTCTCGAGTCTTGAGTCACGGCAAGTCAAGTCAAGGCATATCTTTCATCTTGCAGTTAGTTGGGTTATGCTGTGCTGTGAAGAAGAGAAAAAAGTATTACAGATTTCTCCTCTTTCTTGCTGCTTTCAAGATTTGGTTGGGTTTGGTTGAGTTTGGTGGATATCGGTATCGTGTGAAGAAATCTATGTGTGATATTATGATATATGGAATAAGTTTGAAACTAAAACTAGTTCGAGTTAGTTGGTTGAGGTATCAAGTATGAAGCATGAACATGAAAGAGTGAGCATCGAGCACTGAGCAGTGAGTACAAACTAAAAGTATCTTTTTTCTCCTCTTTCTCCCTGTTCGTCTCTTCGATTGGACTACATAGTACATTGTACATACCGTATGAGCTCGACTCTAGACTCGAGACTCGACATGAATTGGTTGAATGTTGGATGTTGGATTTACTGCAATAAAATGTGAAATGGAAAATACTACCGACTACAAACTACTCTCTTTTATCTATTATATCTATTATGTATTATGTATCATATATACCATATATAGCTATAGCTAGAGTGAGAATGTTCTTTAATATTATATTATATTATTATTATATCAACCATAGAAAAATATGTATAATGTATACAGTCGGTCTGGTTTAAGTTGAAACTGGATGGAATTTGATATTTGATGTCAAAAATCCTATTTGTGGTAAGCTGTAACGTGTAATGTGGAGGAGAAGAGTGAAAGACTGAAATATCTTTTCTCCTCAAGATTTTTCGCTAATATTACACAAGATTTTGCTGGCTAATGTTGTGTAAAAATGTGCGAGTTAACACATGGCCCAACTTTTCTCCACATTTATCCATTTATCCAGTTTTCTTCACAGTTTCCAGTCTCAAGTCTAAATCTCAAATCTCCATTTCTACAGATATTTTTCCTCTTGAAATCCTGAATGAAAGAGGCAATCGATTTGACATTGACGTAACAGACAAAATATTATACTAAAAACCATAAACTATGCTTCTCATGCTCTAAATACTACAGACTACAGACTACAAAAGTATGTATAAAACTGAATACTGGATAGTGGATAAAAATACAAGCTTTTTATCTTCAAAAATTATTTTATCAAGAATGGTGCATGAATTTTCTTAAACTATTTTTGACTTTTGATTTTATGTAGAGCTTCAAAAGTAAAGTTAACATGAAAATAATTATTATTGTTATGATTTTAGATGTATTTTTTCACACATTTGTTTTATTTTATTTTATTTACCATCGAGTGTTTTTATTTTTGCGACAAAAATATAAGAAGCGGCAAACATGGAAAATATTGCACGTTTTTAGGAAGCGAAGCTGACTATTGCATTCCTCGTATACGGCTGGGTGTCCGTGCACATTGGGGCAATGTGAGACT